>SRLM01000091.1:1922100-2219458 GCA_015708895.1 Populus ilicifolia
TATATATATATAGATATATATATTGGATTGAATTTCGATTAAGATTTCATAATATTTATTAAAATTTATTATTCATTTTTTGTCGAGCAATGTTAGTTATTGGAGCTCTAATAAAAAAGAAACAGAGAAGTGTTTTGAACAATGTTAGTAATTGCAGCTCTTTCTCTTCTTACCAAATACATCTGGCCTAACTATTAGGGATAGTAGTGTCTTTTCACATTTTTTACCCAATGAAATTACTTATCATTGAAAGCAAAAAAATAAACTGAAAATGAGGTCAGTTGTTGTTTAGATTTTTTATTTTAAGAAAACACGGTAAAATAATTAAATTATTTTTAAAATAACATGTTTTGGCACAGATAATCTTTTTATTTTTTTCTTTTCTCTTTTATTTTTGCCCATGAACTCTAAATTTTCAAAGCACACTTTTATTTTATTTTTTAAATTTAGTTTTTATTCTTTTAATAACTGTTGTTATTATTTGAAATGGTTTATAGGATTGATTTTTTTAATTTATTCATCATTTAAATTTTTTATTTGTCAAATTTGATATTTATTTTTTTATTACTATTAGTGTTATTTTGAATCTTTTTTATATAATTCATTTCTCAATTTTTTTCAGCATTTAATTTTATTTTTGTATCAACTTTGTTCTTTTTTTTTTATTTGTATTACTTTGGGAATCTATTAGATTGATTTTTTTTGACATAAAATTTATTGTAAAATAAGCTTTTTAGTTAAATCAAGTCTAAGATTTCTCATATTTTAAGTTTTAGACTTAGGTGTAGAAGATTCATCAGACACTATTATTTTTAGCTAATGTTTTTTTTTTAAGTTTATCCTTTATCATTAATTTAATTAGAGTTTGAGATCTATTATTTTTTTATTTGATTTGTATAAGAGTTTTTACTGATTTTGTAAATGAGCTAGATTATCTCAAGTCTTTTTTATTATTTTTCTTTATTAAATTTAGTTTTTTTAAAGAATTTTTGTTTTGAATTAAATTAAATTAAATATAAATACAAAATGCTTACTCTATAATATTTTACTTTGTTTGTTTTTCAAGTTATTGCTTTAATAACATATATTACTTCTTTTTTTTTATTTACGTGGGGTGTCCGGGCCAGCTTGCGTGCACCACGATTAATCCCCATGGCCCACTGAATACTCTGCAAACCCAGTAGGCATGTAAGGCACCGCGGGGGTGACAGACGTGCACGCTAGGGCTCGAACCCAGGTGCAGTGGAAGAAGACAAGCTCCTTCCACCGCTAGGCCAAGACCCTTGATGCCATATATTACTTCTTTCGATGTCGTTGAAGAGCCTTTCATAGTAGCTTAATAATTTTCTCATAAGCTTGTGTTTTAAAATTATTTCAATAAGCTTTTTCTAATGATAAGACATCATCCACAGCGAAGCAATGTTTAGTTTTTAATGAGCTTTCTTTCCTTCCAAAGTATAATATTATCACTTAGTTTTTATAATTAATTATTACCAAAAATAAATTCATTTTATTTATTATCAATATTTTTTTAATAATATTATTGAATTAATCAGATCAATGCCTCATATCTAATATCTTTCTTATTTAAAATTAATTTATTTTCAATAAAATCTTATATATTCATAGATTCTATTATTATCATCATTTTTTAATTAATGGATATGTCTTAATTATACATTAAAGCTTCTAATGAATTTGTTTTGAGTCCATATTTTTAGTTTTTATTGGCCCCATGCTCTTGATTTTTTTTTGTTTTATAAATGGGATTCATTTAATTATGAATCAATCAATAATTTTTTTATATTAAATTTTTTTTTATCCAACTTATAATGCGAGTCACAAGGTACCTATTTAGTCCTCTTCTATTCGGGATTAGCCATGCTAATCAAATTTATGTAGCACCACTCTTATTTAAATGAAGGATCCTACAACTGTTTAATATTACACTAAGAATGGTAGGCAGAGATTTCACAAAAACATTTACTTCATGATTAGTATAAATATGGTATGAATATCACTAGACTTATCTTGAAATTCAATCTAAACCTAATCTGCCATATATTTTTTATATAAAAAATAATTATAATTTTTTATTCAATATAATATATAAACCATCCCAACAATAACACAACACGTTTATAATTATCTTATTTAATATATATTAGCACGTCTCAAATATATGTCTTCATTTTATTTGATTCTAAACATGAAATGGTATTCGGATAATAGATATTGATGAATATTGACATGCAATTTCTTGCTAGATACCCGATTCCATTCCTAAATCTACAGCTAAAACCTGTGATCTCAAGCATCCCGAGCTCTCCACTCACCCCATCTAATGCAATGCAACGTGTATTGAAATGAATCTCAGAGGTGACTACAGCATCGTGCCCATGTCGTAGAAACAACAGGAGTTGGATGGTTGCATCAAACAAAAACAAGAAAATGTAAGAATCTGCTTAGAATAGTCCAACACATGTCACAGACAGAAGAATCACCTCTCATCCCAAGGATTACAGACAAAAATCCTACATTTTACACAACACACAGTGTTATGGTATGACCGGCAAACAAGGAGGATCTACCCTGGATGTGATGCAAAACATCTATTTAACAAGAGAGCTGGCACATGGGAGTGCCAGCACTCGAGAATACAACAAAAGACAAGTTTCAAGCCTGTCATCATCAACCATAAGTATAATAGAAAGGCCTAAAGTTCATGCCTTTTTCTCTTGTTACAAACAAAATATGAAAATATAAAGACTCATTATTGAGGTTTTCCAACCAAAAGGATTGACAAATTATCATTTTATAAAGAGAATGCCCCAGCTGGGAATCCCATACCAATGAAAGTAACATAAACCAACCAGCAAGTTCATGGATTTATCTTAAGATGGAACAAGACATTCCACATTTGTACGTAGCCGACCTGTTTCCTTTCCTTTTATTTTCGGTCATTGCATCTCAATTCATCATGAATTAACAATGTCCACACACACACACAAAAAAAAAAGAAAAAGAAAAAAGAATTGGTCAATCTCATCGTCCCTCTCTGAGATGACATCATACACATCTACCTGAGTTATTATTTAAAGATACTACCAAATGGTTTGCTAATTTTGTTCTGCATCATTCCAAATATAAAGTCCATTAATAAAAAATTGACACCTACAAAACTCAGATCCAATGTCTTAGAAGACCTAACACTTACACCATTCATGTGTATATATAAATATAAATATTTCACATTCCTCCAGGTTACTAACACAAGAATAAATGCAATGAATACATTAAGTTTTACACAAAAAACTGACCTTCGCAAACCTAACTCAAGAACCAACTATGTATTTCTTCTTCCTTTTCTTTTCTTTTTCTTTTCCCTTTTTTTTTCATTTAATGTTATCCTTTTTTGTCTTGGGAGAAAGAAGAAACAAAATGTAAAAGAAACCACCACCAGAACGCTCACCAGCAAGACCGTTAGCCTAATATCTGAATTGAGAAGTGTTGGGTGGCATACTCTGGACATGATTTTCTGATATAAACCAATTCAGATAGGAATACACATGAGATCTCATCAACGCCCTGTTTTCGCACGTTTCATTCCACTTGTATTGAAAGGAGAGACACTGCCACTTGGTCCCGGACTCTCTTCTCTGAAATTTGAATTTAGCATTGCTAGCTCACGTAGCTGCTGCCTCTTAATAAAATCTTGTGACTCATCCTGCACGGAAAAAGGAATATTTTACAATAGTAAGGGAAAGGAAATGCTTTTCAAATTTTAATCAACTAACGAAGCAGGGAGAATGAAATGCATGAGCAGAACATAAAGACTGGGTAAAGCCTATCACTACTACTTGGGTATCAGAGGAACTAAAATAGAGATCATAAGCCAGAATGCCATTGCTGGATGCTCATTTTTCACTTATTTGCATCCTAATATCTTGGAAGGCATGAAGGGAAATAAATTCTAGAAACGATAGATCCTACTGGTTATTGAAAAAAAAAAAACTTGCAATACAATGACGGCTTGTTTCCTGTTTCAAGAAAGGCATACAGTTTCAAAAACAGAATAGGGCTCCAACTAAAAGCTTTGTGTTTCAACCTTCAAGAAAGCTCCTCTTCACTTTCTTAACATCAAACGCTAGCACCCGGTTCCTTCAGATACAAGAGTAGTAATATCAATTCACTTTACAAATCTCAAATATGAACTGAAAACCTATATTATCATTAAACACACAACTCCCAAGTTATTTGCCTTCAAAGTTGTTCCCAGGCAGACTGACACCTTGGGCAGGCTCCCATTCTTAGATTTACAGTGAAAAACTATATTGCACAAAGCATACAAAAAGATCACCAGCTTCAAAAAATTTAGAATTTCATAAAACTTGTAAACAGAAGATTCAAGAATGGAAACGGATACCACAGGTTTGAGCAGTTCTTCTATGATTTCTTGTGCCTGCCTGAGTCTTATGTCAACAATGTTGGCAGGTAAGTCAGCCTCAATTAAGATGTGAAGTGGATCGTTCAGGTGCTCATAGCCTGGTCTTCCCCTTAGCTTCTCTTCCTTTCAGATGGAATAAGATAAAAGTGATTAGGAAAATACTTAAATGGCATAAAAAAAGATAAGATTCTACTCATAAGTTTGCTCTGTCGTATCAATCAGCTTTGGCTGTACCGTCTTTAAAAAAAGCAGGTTTCAATAGCACTACAGTGAGGGGTGTGTCTACTACCTTGTCTGGATCCTTAATGGATCCTTTCCCTCTAATGTACACCCGGCAACCTGTGGTAGCTTCCACCCGTTTCAGCGAATTGCCTCTGGGTCCCAGAAGTCGCCCAACAAAATTGAACTAACAATAAAGAAGCAGCCATCAAATAGAAACACTTAAGCAATTCTATTTCATTAAAGGGAATTGTGAAGATATGCTCAACCAATTAAATTTAACAGGATAATACTAGGATTGGTATGACTTACAGTACATACATTTGGATAGTTATCTACTGGAATTTCCAAACGCAAAATTCTCTTCACTGTGTATGAACTAGGGCTTGCAGGTGCACCTTGCCAGTCCATAGTCATTCCAGGAGGTCCACCTAATCTCTGCATGAATGATTTAGCTATATTAGCGTACCATAGCAGTGGAAGCACAAAGGATTGACATCAAAAATATTTAACAAATAAATATCAATAGAACTAGACAATATTATAACCTCTTCAATCTGAAGCTTCTCATTTTACCAAGTCATCATATCAGTAGCAAACCCATAACACTAGTTATCATACAGCCAATTATAATAGAGAAATTTGGGAAAGAAAAGGCAGCAGCTCAGTTATTAACACAACATTTTAAAGTAATGGCACTTGTTGTCAACCTGTTACAGTCCCCGAGGTTATATAATCAGATAGTCAGGAAGCCTCTTACCAAAATTATGCTAAGACCTATTGGCTATCCTCACTTTTTAATTATCTTATAAACCAAGGAAAGTTGGGATTCAGAGAAGGAATCCTCGTTCAGATCAAGAATATCAAGATAAAAGCTACTTTGAGAAAACAGATGTACAAAAGAGACGAGTGTTGACACATAAGCAATCACAATATAACCAATTATTTAATAGAACATTTCACATTTTAAGCATACAGGATTTTCCTTTCTCAAATAACCACACTTTGCATAGGCAGCATGATCTTGTGATTACATTAGTATAACAGCTGGGAGCGTGTCTTAATTTGAAATGTATTTTCAGGTAACTGGTTTCACAATGGAATTGACTTTAATAGTATGACAGCTAGAAATCAGTTGTCATTCATCCAGAATTTAGCTGTATTCTCAAGGAACTGCTTTCACAATGGAATCCATCATCTTAAACATTTCTACCATCATTAAAAAGGAAAAAGTTGGGACCCACAAGTGTTGTCATTTGGATCATCAACAAATTGAGAAAAAAATTTGAGACGGATTTTGCAAGTGCTAGTAAAGTTGGAGCAACATGTAAATGTATTGGCCCAAGTCTTTACATTAAGAAGAAACATCCCAACCATGGTGTCTCGAAGCTGCTCAGCATTTTAACTATACATATACCCAGAATATATGATGTCAAAGTCTATGTAAGATGAGCTCGGGGCTTTTAGGCATGACATGGTACAGACTATGAGCTGGGTCCCTTTCCATATGTGAAAAACTTGAATCTAATTCCAACCTCACATTATAGAAGTAAATGTTTCGCAAGATGATTTTGAATGCATGGCCAAATACTCTGAATGTATTTGGCATAGCACCTGATGAAATTGTTCAGATTACGGAACTTAAAAGCAGCAAGGATTTAAAATTGTCTAGCATAAAGCAAAAAACAAGTATTTAAAGTTCTCCAGGTAAAGATTATTGAACTAGGAGCTTCGCCAAAGGTGAAGGAGGAACATTTGTGCCGTACAGTTTAAGAAGAAGTTTCTTTAGCTTATGAGTAAGAACATACTAACAAAGAAACTACTATAATAAAGTAGTACATTGAAAAAGCCAGCAAGTGCATGTCTCTATTTTTTATTTCTCAATAAAAAGCAGTTATCAAACTAGTCACTAATGCACTAGGATAACCTCTTCTTGGTAGCATTTAAAATGCTCAAAACAATACAAACAAAAAGCTATAGTTAAATATGCATGGAAAAAGGAAAACTCAAACGCCAGTAAGAATGCCTCTTTATATTCTTCAACAATCCTTCAGGAAAAGATACTGCTTGGTGGCATTTAAGCATCTTGCAATGTAGGGATTGTTTCTCAAAAAAAGTTGTAGTAAAAAATCAGTTAGAAAATGAAAATCCAAACCTCATCTACCCAAAATTTCAAACTACAGGCAGGCCCAGGTTAACAAGTGGAACGCGAATAGAGAACTGCAAGCAGAAAGGACCGTAAGGAAAAAAAATGGAATACAAATTAAAATCAAAAGAAGCAATTACCTCCTGAGGAATGCCATTCCAGCCGCTTAAACCTGTCCCACCAACATTAGACAAGAGGTTTGAAGAAGCCATGGGGCTGGGACTTCTATGCCGTAGTCTGTCGAAGTCTCCAAAGCCTTGGTTGGACATCATTCCTGATACCCGGAAAATTTCTACACATAAACGAGCATTTACTTGAGAGACAGACCCAGAGCAATCTTATACAAAACAACACTAAATGAAGAATTGAAGTCCTGAGAAAAAAACAAAGAAGGGCAACAGAGCAAAAATGGCTGGAACAAGAAGCAAAACTGAGAAAAAGATGGGCAAAATATACCACACAATGAGCAATGAGCAAAATATCCTACAAGGTCATTTAGGTCCAGAACAATGAGCAAATTAAACCTAGGCCATATTCGCACAGAGTCCTACAAGCACCTCTCTTCAAGGCTGCAACTCGTAAGTTGTATCTCATACCCAAATACAAGGTTAATAACAGAAAAAAATCTGGTGGAAAAGATAAAAAAAAATTATACTTCAAATCAGCAAGGGTGCCAATAGAAGACATCCGTTTCATGAGCCATTCACAATTTCCTCTGCCGACTCACTGCAAACCAGTTTAAAACTTTTTGCATGTGGAACTTAAAAGCACTTGAATTTGCCAAACCCAGATAAGTGCACATAATTTAATCTCTAATACAAGCTACGATAAAACTTTTGTGCTGTCAAAGCTATATCCCAAAATGCCGTAAACTGCTGGCATAAAAAAATTGTATACACTGGTTTTCATTAACTTTTTTTCTCTCATGATGACATAGAATCAGTGATTCAATGAAAAAAACCTGTAATTAGTTCAGGCTAACCCTTTCATAGTAATTATTTCCCTACTTTCATGCACTCTGGACAAATCCAGCCACCTGGCTAGTTACAAGGCCTTTCAAATGGTGAACAAGCTCACGCCACAATGCTGCCTGAACCCAACTACAGATGTTAAATTGTTGAATACCAAATGACCACTCCCCACAATCAGAAATGGAACAATAAAACACAAAGTAAACATTCGATACAAATCGAAGAAAACAACACCGAAAATCACTTGGTAAAAACACATCTAAACGCCCAGAGAGGCACATTGAAAAACCACAGTGCTGAAATTGAGAGCATGGTAGTTTAAAAGGAGAAAATAAACCCAAGAAAATCTAGAAAAACCTAGATCCAAAACTGAAAGACTAAGAAGTAAACCTTGATTTAACAGCCGGCTACATGTTGGAAGAACTTGCATGAAAGGTCCAAGCTTTTGATGTTCTGCTAATAACTCTGATAAGTACTGACTGCAAAGGGTAAGTAACAATTAAAACAGATAAAAGAAAATAGAAGCCTCTACACAAAGATTGATAAACAACAAAAACTTGAACAAAATCAGTAAAAAAGACCAAGTCTTTTGTAAAAAAGAAATGATGAGGTTTACAGAAAGAAATCACTAAGCTTGCATACCTGTCAACATCTGGGGTGCTTCTAATCTGAGGAGAAGCAGTTCTTGCAGGTGAAAAGTTGGGATTATACAAACCTGACATGGGGTTTTTGGTTTGCTTTTGTGGAGTTTTTTTTTTTTTTTGAACAAACAAAAGAATATCAAGACTGGAAAAAAGAAAAGGCAACGAAAGGCAGGGGGGTTTTAGTTTTAGCTGTGGTTGTTGCAGAAGAAAAAGGAGAAACACAACACCATCAATGAAGGAGTGAGTTTTGTAATAATCTCCCCCAACAAAAACAAAATAATTAATGCTATAAAAAACAAAAACAAAAGGGTTAGGCAACAAAACTATCTAGTGAAATTTTACAGAACGTAAAGACAAAATGTTTTTATTTACCATATCACATATATTTTTCTCTTTCCCAACACCTTCCTCTGTAGTAATAATTGAGAAACTGGCTCATGGTCAAAGCTACTAACTCCCTCTTGAATCATTTTTAGCCGTACAAACTCAGACCTTAAATTAAACTAATAAAACCAAGGATTTTATGAGTCATCGTCCAATTCGGACATAAAATAAACAGTTTTAAAACGTAAGAATCATCGCATGGTTGTAAGAAAATCGACGTAAATAAATAAAGAAAGAAAAATATCCCATGCCCCTTTAACAAAGTCAGGCAAATAAGTGAAATCTTTATAGCTGAATAAGGTAAGTGTTGTCCACTCGAAGATGGCAGGAATTTTGGCGGTGGACAAGAAAAGCAAAAACCGATTGGGGAGAGATTTTACTGTTAATGAAAGTGGGAAACTTTCTTAGGTTTTTGGAGGCACCGTCAACTGTGTAAGGGTTTCCTGCGGTTGTGACCGACACGTGTTAGCCATGCAAAGAACCCGTTGATATCTATAAAAAGGCTACCTCACCGAGTAGAAAATCCATTAATATCTACAAGAAGGTCCCACACCAAGTAGAGAAGCCAGTGCCATTTGATCATGATGTCGCCAACCCTGTCCTGAGCAGGTGGAGTGTGAGAAATAAGATGGCGCTCCTCCACTTTATGTAAACTACGTCGTTTACATCGACCCCGTGAGAGGATATTTTCATAGCAAGTAAACAAACTAAAGCGGAAGGTGGTGTTTCTACAATGAAAAATACTATTCACCCACTCCCAATACGATGTGCATTGGAGCAGTGTTATTTTTCTTTTTCTTTTTTTCAATTATGTTCCCTGACTTTTTCTTGCTGTGCCCTTCAATTACAAGATTATCATCCAATTGCTTCAAATTTATCGGCGAGGAAGGCATTGAAAGACAGGGAACCACCTGAGGAAAGGCATCAAAAATAGGTGTTGTGTTTAAAGTTGTAGTAACATACACTCTAACCCTGATTTATTAAATTATATTTTTTAGTTTTTTATGTTTTTTTAAATTTAATTTCAACATATAATTTAATTTTTAATATTTTTCATTTTCTGGTTAAAAAAAAAGAGAGAAGTTTTTGACAGATTGCAATATAAAAAGAAAAAATCATTGTTTTTATATATTTTGATTATCAAATTTGTTAATATTGGTGTTCACAAGTTAATTTTATAAAAGAAGTTGAATGATAACTATTTTAAACCTTAATATTATTTAAAAAAATAAATCAAATTTGAGGAAAAAGAAATCTAAGCGAATCAATTTCATGTGTTTAAGCTATTTTTGAATTTTTTTTAAGTTAATAAATTAATTTTTAGATATTGTAAAATTATTTATGAAGTATTTTTTTAATAGGTTAAAAAATATAATTTTTTAATAAAAACACATTTACTTCAATTTTCTAGTCACCATTGTGGTGGCTGGATTCTTAGCAAATATATGACATGTTGTTTGCTTTGGCAAGCAATATCTCACTTGATTTATTTTTATTTATCTTTTAAAAATATTAAAAAAATTATAAAATTTCAATATACAAGTTGTTTTTTTAATAGGCTTGCACACCCAAACTCTTTTGTTGAGTTTTTTTTTCAATTCTTTTTATTGTTCATTTAGGTACAACATAAATTTAATAACAAAAATTATTAGAACCAATTGAGTCTTTGATGTGAATTGTTAAATTTGACGAGTTATCACGCAATATCTAGAATTTTTTTCATGATTTTTTAAATCCCTTAAAAAGAAAGACATTACAACTTAGTCATGTGCAGAACCTTTATGATCCTTTAAAAAAAAATTAATTATTTGGATTGTTTACAAAATAATAATTTTGCCACCAATCCTTTAAAAAAGAAGCTTGTCACTTAGACCATTCATAATTTTTTTTGTCATTCTTTTAAAAGGAGATTTATTTTCTAACAAAAATCTTTTACATCAACTCTTTTTATAAAAGAAACTTGTGAGATTGATCATTTTTAAAATGAGTATTGAACTCATAAAAATGACAAAGATTAAATTGGGATTTGACCAATTCCTTTAATTAGTTTCCTAAAAATAAACACAAAATATATTGCTCTTATTGAATTGATATTAATCCCATGGGATTGCATTGACCCAATCTAAATTATCATAATTAATGCTTAAAATATTACAAAAATAAAAAAGCAAATATTTTATCCTTTTTTGTTATTTTTTTATGGGAATGTTACTACCCAGAAATAATTTGTGACTTATACAAATTACAAATCAAGTGCATAATTATTGATAATATTGACATGCACAAAATTAAATACACAAATGTCAAGAATTATTTTTAGAACAATATTATTAAAATCATAAATTGACTTGTAAAATTATAAGATTTTATGAGTCAACATATATTTTTCATGTAAAATCACTCAAAAAGCTCGAAATTAATAAATCAAACTGAAGGTGCTCAAACTATGTAAAATTAGATAAAGATCAATATTATAAAATAAAAGTTTAAGTTATATTACAAAAAAAAACTAGGACTAAATTTAACAAAAAAAAAGGAACTCTTTTCATTTTCGTTGTTCAAAATGTGCAAAAAACTCTAGTTTCATCCTTGAAAGTTTTAATTTTTTCATATTTGGCCCTTGTTATTTTAGGATTTTATGTTTCATCCTTCTAAGCATGTTTAGGGTTTTCACTTTTATATTAGATGTATAAGTTCAACTTTCTAAAATTAACATTGTCTCAATCATTTTTAAATGGAATATTGTCCCTTCCATTTCTATTTTTTTTAAATTTTTTTTAAATAAAATCATTAAAATGATATTTACAAAATTGTTTAGTTAAGCTTATTCATAACTTTTGAATAAGAATGTAGTTTTTCTATGGTTGTATTTTTTTTATGAATAATTATACATGAATGTAATATACAATTGTTTTTTTAAAATATGGTTATGAATATCCAATGAAAATAAAATTTTATTTTATTATTTTTTTCATAATTTTTTCATATAATTTTATAAAATTAATCATTTTCTTTTATTCTTTATATTGTAGTGTGCAAAATATCAATAAATATTTTTTTTGTTTTTTGTATTGAGACCATGATGAATTTTTATTTTAAAAACTTTGCTTCTAATTAAAAAAGCATGTTTTTGTAAAGGTAAAAAAAATACATGAATAACAAAATTTTATTCGATAATATAAATACAAAGGGATATTTATTTTTATTTACAATAAAACTATAGTTTAATAATGATTTTATAGAAAGAGAATGATATGTACTTAAAAACCATAACAAGTCTTCAAGATAAATAAAAATATATATAAAAAGTAATGGATAGCAAAGATAAAATATTTATATTTGTATTTATTTTTTATTTGTCCCTAGAAAAATTAACTTCTCACTCTCATCTTTAATCAACAATTAACATTTATAATTTTTTTTTCAATAAATCAGTCAACATATATTTCAACATATATTTTAAGTCATTATATTAAATATAAACATGATCTCCATTATTATGATAACATGAAATCAAAAAATGCATCAACTTAAAATTTTAGGCAGGTTTGGTTGCTAGAAAATAATTTTTTTAAAAATAATTTTATTAAAAATAAATTATTTTTTGATATTTGATAATATCATGAAAAATAAATTTGAAAATATTTTTCACTATTTAATAATGTTATAGAAAATAAGTCAGAAAATAACTTATTAATATCTTTTTTTAAGTTTATTAAAATAATAAAAAATAAATCTTACAAATTAAAAAGTTGAATGAGAATAAAATTAAAAAAAATTTTAATTTCACAAATTAACTCAAATAAAATAAATAACGATTAAAATAATAAAGATCAAATCTAATAGATAAAAAAATAAAAATAAAATAATAATAATAATAATTACAATTTCATAAATTATTTCAAATAAGATAATTAACAATCAAAATAATAAGAATTAAATTTGATAAATAAAATATTTCAATTAAAAATAATAAGAGAAAAGCAAATAACAATCACAAAAAATAAAAATCAAAGTTAATATAAAAAATTATATCAAATTAAATTATAAGAGGTGAAATTTAAAAAAATTAAAATAAAACATATAACAATAAAAAATTTAAGGACTAAATTTGTTATAATCAACAAATAATATGATATTTATTAATTTTTTATAATTTCTAAAAAATGTTTTTCATTCAAAATAATATATATATATATAAACCAAGCTTTTTTTTTCAAGCAGAAAAATATTTTTTATTAATTAATTTTTTTTAATAATAAACAAACAAAAATTCAAAAAAAAATTCAAAAAACTTTCTACTAAACAAGCGAGTTCTTGCCTTAATTACTTGTAAGGTAGCATGTATATACCTTGGCTGGTATTTTACTAAACAGGGAAGATGCCGTCTGTTGATTGTTAATTGTCCTCGACTTTAATAATTTGATGATCCACTTAAAATATTTGACCTGGAATTCCTATGAAAACTTCTCAACTCCAGGGATGCATCTCACAGACACAAGCCATTCATGAGTGGTGAATATTGAGTTGATCCTCCATGATTGCAGTCGAGAAGCAAACAAAAGCAAAAAGATTAAAAGTGAAATGGATATTAATACCGAGGAAGATGCAAAAAGCCAACAAGAGTTGCATAGGATAAGGAGTCTTCAATCTGTCTTAGAGCTCGATTGCCCGACGGAAATTCACAAATCAAAACAAAAGGAAGATCAAACTGATGCTGCCCGTAGAACTTCAGGGATATCGAATGTGCACTTTATTTCTTCTTCAGGAGTCCATAGGAAAGGCTTACCGCACTGGATATCATGATATCATAAAAAGCTGATGATTAAAGAGTTTTAGTGAATGGCCACAAGAGAGCATAGGTAAATGGAGGGTCATATAAGAGCTTGTCGTGATCACATCACCCTCCTTAAGCAGTATGATAAAAGCTTCACGATATTGTAGCCCACCCCTGAAATCGTCAGCAGCACACCATTTGATATCTCAACAACAGAAACAGAAGCAGAAGCATGAAATCAATAAATAAGATTCACCAATTTTTGGCCAGTGAAAGCAATGGAAACCTATGAAAATTGACAGTGTCAAAATGGAAAAAAGAAAAAGCTCAGGTTCACCAAACAGAAATTAAAGACAATGTCATTAATAATGCTCAGCAGCAGCCAAAGTTCATTGTTAACACCCAAAATCACCCTTCTATAACCAGGAGTTATCCAATCTTTACAGAAATGGCAGAATGCCCAAGCAAAGGCCTGTCTAGAGGAGGAAAAACCACCCGTCTAAGATGAGACACATCTACATTACTTCCCCACAAAAGCTACTCCATACGCTCTCCGAAGCGTCCAAAAAAAGTAGCAAGAGGGATCCAAATAAGAAATTCTTCCTATCTGCACTCCAAGCCATTGTTGCATCCTCCACCGGAACAAGAGACAAGCTTTATCAGCATTTAAAACTTTACAGACAAGCTCTCGAATTCTCCCAGTCCAATCTCGATAGGAAGGAAAATGCTAGTGCTAATTCTGCTGCTCTTTCAGGACTGCTATTTGACATGTATCTTCCTCTTACTTTTGAGATTTATCAAAATCTAAGAACTAAGAAAAGCTTTGAAAGAAAAAAACAGAGCGCCTGCACCTTGCACTAATGTCATTAATGAACTGAACTAGCTAACAGACCACAAAGCAGAGAAGCTCATGATTACTAATTGACTGCGCAATTATACTTGTAAATAAAGGAAGAAGAAAGGGAAACAGAACCGATACTTGTGTCCCTCGTCTGGATCTCCTTTATCCACAAACAATTACCATAACTTTCTACTAGCAAGAAGAACTCATCAACATTGATTGCCAAAATATAACACTTAATGATCTTGAAATCATCAACAGTATGAAACAAGCAAAGAAACAAACTATTATTACCCCTTCCTGCTAGCAAGCAAGAGCATAAGCACTCTCAGTTGGCCTTCTTATCCATGTTTCTGATAAGCTGCTTCATCTGAAACCTCCAAATAAAAAAAATTGCCAAGCCTAATCCTATCAACACATACACCCAAATTTTCTCATCTTCACTCTCCCTCTCGGACCTCACCTCCTCTATATCAAACAACTCCCTCCCTCCCTTCCCACTTAGACCCTCCACCACACACCCATATAACACATACATCCTATCCTCTCTCGCCACCACAACCGAGGTAGGAAACCTCTCCCCATCAAGGTCAATTTTGTCATAAACCACTCCCTCTCCCCAGCTATCATCACTCTTCAAGAACCACAGCTTCTTATTCGACACAACCAAAACGACACCGTCTCCCCTTATCGCAATCCCATCGCCCTCCGGCAAATCCTCGCTCAACAAAACATTCCTTGCCGTGCCGTCATCGGCATCAACCTTGAACAACTTGCCCGTATTGGTCTGCACCACCAGCAAATACCCCTTGCTGACGTAAGCAATCCCGTTCAATCCGAAGGAACTCAACGGTGAGTCGCGGTCCACGGGAAACTGCGTGAATACCGGAGATGTTGAGAAAATCGAGGCCTCTCCTTCCGGGCTGACTTTCCAAATAAAGTTCCCCTCGGAGTTGGTGACGTAAGCGTTGCCCTTGAAATCGAAAGCGACAGCGTTGGCGATGGGGCGGCGGCCGTCTTCGTCGGAGGGGTTAGAAGGAAGGAGGGAGAGGAAGAGGCGCTGGCGGGAACGGAGATCGTAAGCGGCGAGGCCATTGAAGGGATGGAGAGAGTCGAAGGAGTGGATGACAGCGAGGAGGCGGTTGTTGAGTTTATCCACCGCGAGACCGAGGATGCTGGTGCTGGGAGGGAGGGAGGGGTCGGAGATGATGGTTTCGGTGACGCCGGCGTCGGAGACGGAGCTGATAGTGCGGTGGTGGATGGAGCCGACGATGAAGTGCTGGGCCGAGGGATCGTAGGTAAGGCTTTCGGGGTATAGGTTGGGAGATCGGAAATGGATGACGTGTGGGGTTTTGGCTGATGAGAGGGTGGGACCCACAATAATAAAGAGCAAGAGAATTTTGGTAGACGACGACATCAGTGAGGTTGCAAAGGATTTCGTGAGTTGTGCAGAGAGAGGATGATGATTTGGCTTTCCTTAAGTGAGAATAGGAGTGACCTCCGGCTGCGACACCTGGTCCTCTCTCCACAGTTCCTTCTGCTGACTGCTTTCATGCAACTAGCTTGTTCATTTTTTGCGGTTGAAATGTTTTTTAAATTGTTTTTATTTAAAAAAATATTGTTTTTTAAAGTATATTTATTACTGTTATAGCCTTTGTGATGTAAAAAAAAAAAGATTTAGAAAAAGCATTTTTAGTTGTCATTTTTTTTAAAGTATGTAAATCAATTCATATTCTGTAAATCATTCAGTTAAGAGATTGTAACGTGAAGCATAAAAAACATGAGAAGCCCTGTTTAGAATTTCTAGTTCTTCAATTCATGAACTGATGAGTTTTGGAAGAACATCACCACAGCAGATACATGGTCATTTTGGAATAAATCTCTTGAAAAACTAGTGATGAATCTGACAAAACTTGCTTCTGGCAACGGAAGACACAGTGTTCAATTTTTTTTTTTTATTAACGTGGGGTGTTCGGACTAGCTTGCGCGCACCACGACTAATCTCTACGGCCTACTGAACACCCTGCAAACCCAGCAGACAGGTAAGGCAGCACGAGGCTGACAGGCATACAATTCCAAGACTCGAACCCATGGCAACAGAAGGCGCAGGACCCCTGCTACCGCTGGGCCAATGCCTTGGGTGCACAGTGTTCAATTCTTTGATATCATCTGGTAGGCAGCGGACTCAAGACAAGCACAGTGCTTCCACTATAAAAGCAAAGATAACATAAATTTGGACAGCCCGTGGCTAAACAGCTGCTGATCATAGGAAGGAAGGATTCCTTTGCCATCTGCTGTCTGGAAGAAGATTGCTTAAATTAATTATAATCTGAAAAACTCCAAAGTCATTAACAGTGTAGACACATAAGGACAGACAGTAGATCTGAAAATGCATTGGTTTTGAGTTGACTGAGGGTCATGTGAAGGTAATGCAGAGCTCAAATTTTAATGGTATAAATGCAAGAGAGTTACAGTCTCTCATCTGTCTCTTTCATGGGTAGAAACCTCCACCAGAAGCAGTAAGTGTAGGGCTTCAAGCCGCCAGCTATAATTTCTCTGATTCCCGGGTAATATATAAATATGACAACTTGCCCTATCTTTTCTTTTTTGCATACAGTTCAAGCTGTTTGGTGATGATTTCGAGTGATGAATAAGACTGCCTTTTTCATTCTATATTTTCCTTCACTTGGTTGGCTGAACTCACAACTTGAAGAAATCTGTTCTCGGTAAAGCAAACGCCAAGCGTTTAAAATTATCAAGGGAACATTTTTCGACATTAAGAACGAGCCAAACCCAATTTCAAGATGATGATGGGAGAAAATTATCTTTCACTCCTCTCGTAAGAACACACAAATGCAATCAGTGTAAGGTAAGTTTTCTTGATCCGCTGTGAGGTTAGAAATTAAGAAAGTTCACCGACAGACCCAAACCTCTGATATTGGCTAAAAAGGTAAGAGACTCAATTGGAATGACTGAAGCCGTAGCTTGTTAAAACCAAGCTTCACCTCAGGTCACTGGTAAGTGGTAATCCATATACTGCATTATCAGAGGAACACAGAAAAAAATCTATCTATAAAGAAAGGCACCACAAAAAGTTTTATTCCTTGTCAATGAGAGAACTAAATTCATCAGACAATAAAATTACTTTTGGCTATAATGCACACCACAATGAATCATAAAACTATGGAGGGCTTCTGGGTGATAACAGATTTACACAAAAAAATCCTATATTACCCACACTACAATGAAAAGCCTACTAGAACCAAACAAGGCGAGGAAGAAGACACCACCAAAAAAAGGTGTGAACGGAAGAATTTCTTAATACAGGAATGAAGCTTGAATAAGAATGTGTGTGGAAAGGTGGGAGGACTTGTACAAGCGGGAGGAGTTATGGCACATATTCATTCTCAAGGGTTGGTTGTGTTCGAGTCACCATTGCTGCTGGTGCTTTCGTTTCCCCGACCATTGTCATCTGCAGGGATTCCCCCACCTCTGCAGCCCTCTCCATCCGTTGCACTTTCTTCCTCTGCTTCAATTTCTGTGCCCACAATATGAGGAATGACAAAAGCACTAACAGCAATAATCCACCCAGAACAGACCCAATAATTGGCCACATTATTTTAGAATTCTTCTTCTTTCCCCCTCCACTTGGCCCAGGACCCACGTTTGGAGGAGATGGAGTTGGAGAAACTGGTGCTGGAGAAGGGGCAAGAGACTCAACAACAATTGAAAAATGCCCTTGCTGGATTGTCGAACATACATTTTCGGACGTCACATTGCTCAAACTCGGAAAACCATGTAAATCAAACCACACGCACTTTGCAATAGACCCATCTGGAGCTGAACGAATATTCAGGAATGAGATATTTAGGGGGTTACCAGATGCCATGATGTCCAATTCAGGCAAATTCGTAGCAGATAAATTTGAAGCATCGTAAGCAAGAAGGCCCAACACTGGAGCAATGTAAGTATAACCAGGCAGCGGATAATATGTCCAAGACCAATTGCCCAAATTTTGGTAGACTAAAACAACCCTCTCCACATATGGCTGCACCACTACTCCTTCTGGAATCCCAAACTCTTTGTACATCCGAACACCTCTACTTTTCAAGCTACCACTCCTGAGCCTCATGGCAGCAATCTTAATCCCAGTCAAATTAGAAGGAACAATCCCATCATACGGAATGCCAGTCCTAGGTAGAACAAATGCCCTATAAGCATAATCTTGGAGGAGAGCATCAAGGGCACGTGCACTGTTTGTTGATTGAGCATTAAAACTCGGCAACCAGAGGATCAATGTAAGAAGAGAAAGCATAACGAGACTTCGAAGAAGCCCCATCGATGCTTTGAGATGTTAGAATTCAGCAGAATAACACTCAAAAAACGTTGCAAAACCCAAAAAGTAAAACCAACCACGAAGCCAGCCCTCACAATCTTCTCCTTAACAATAACCCAAATCCAAACCAGAAACTAAAAACTCAAACTTGAAGAGATATTGCAGCGAGGTTCTTCCAAAGAAAATTCAATAACTACAAAGCCTCAAAATTGCAACTCCATGGTTGGTGGATGACACGTCTATCTATAAATCTCTCTCTTTTTCTATATCTATAAAAATAAAAAATGGAAACAACGGATACTGTATAAAAGAACCCCAGATTAGCCAAGTAGAGAGTATAAAGCAGTTCTGAAAGGTTAACGGTAGAAAACCCTTTATATTTTAATTCTCTCTCTCTTTTGGAATTGCTTGGACAAGACGCTCTCTTATATGCCCAAATTAAACACAGAACTTTGCGAATCTTCGCAGCATTTTCTCAATAAGAGTCGAAATTAAAGAGCCAATCTTCACAATTACAGCAACTAATTAAAAGTCTTAGAATTAATCAAATCATGTGGGCTAATAAAATGACTGCCAAATAACACACATTCCAAAGAAAAACCGAGAGCAACGATAGAGACTTTTTAGTACCTGGATTCAGAATTCCAAATGGGTTTTTCAATTGACAAAAATTAGAGGGTTTTCTTCTCCAAAACCAAGCTGCTGAAGATTCACATCAGCCAAGCAAGAATCTTGAGATAATAAATCATGATTAACTCTAGGCAAGAAGATTTAAAAGGGGGGACCTTTTTAACCAAAACCCATCTGCATTATGGTTGAATCAAGAGAGTAACACAACAAAATAATTTATTTTGCTTTTGGAACTGACCCCCGCACTGCCCTCTCTCTCCTTTTACTCTTACGTCTATATATATCTGGAGAAAAGAGTAGAGAGGGTGAAAAAGAGAGAGTAGAGATTATAAGAAGCAAAGACAGGAGATAAGCTCTCTAGATGATGATGGAGATGAACCAGCGGGGACCGGAGCGAGAATTTAAGGATAGAAATTTTCTACTATTTTCCCTACCAGTACAGCTAGTGCTGACACCATAAAACTTAAAAACTAAAAGAACGAACGCAGTGGCTGATAAACACAAAATAGTAAAATACCAGCAGATAATGGGGGGGGGGGGACATTTAGCAGCGATAATAATAATGATAATCTTAATTATTTTGATTTGCTAAACCCCTCACATGATTGTTCTCTGTGTTGTTACTATTATACCCACGGGATTGCTGCTGCGGCTGCCACCCACAAACAAAGCCATCTGTGTCCTCAACTTGAAGGTCAGATTGAAAGGGCAAACAAGAAAGCAAGAAATGTGAATTGAATACACAAACCGGAGGTTAATTCAATGAGACAAAATTAAATTAAATTAAATTAAGGTGTTTTCTTGAATCAATTTCTGAATAGAAAGGTAGTCTGGACTCTCAATAAAGTCAACTATTTACAGGTACACGTGTGCGTGTTTTACTGCTGCTAATTGGTCATATGAAAATCTATCGCTGAATTTGAAAGGATGATTATTATCTTTCATTTTCAACCAAATCTCTCGCAGGTAAAGCAGCATGGACCGGCGTGAAAAGTTGAAGCTGGCACAAATGGAGTGGACTCCTTCCTCATTGCAATCATGATTTTTTAAAGTATTTTTTTATTTAAAATTATTTTTTATAATTAATAAATGAGAATGATTAAAAAAATAAAAATATTATTTCTTGAAAAAATCACAATGACATAGATAAATAAATTGGTATAAATGACATAGGGAAAGGTTGAACGGCATCCATCATTCATATTTCTCAACAACTTAATTAAAAATCCAAACCAGTCCTAGTTTACACATCCATTTATTGCCATATTAATTAAATTTAAACCGTTCACTTCAATTCACATTATTATGATTTAATATATGATAAAAAATTAAATAAATTTAAATTTTTGTATTATTCACAATTACTTTCAAAGAAATGATCACTCCCTGCAGAAGAAGAATAAAACAAAAAATGGCAAGCGGAATCCTAGCCCTTGACTCCCAATATCAGGAACATAAAACAAATTTTTTAAATTAAGTTCTGGAACTTAATTGATTAAATTAAATATTGTCATTCCAGCGCATTGGATCCTGCAAACCATACTCTCCTCTCCATAGGGGACCACGCATGCTAAAGTACGCCTTGGAAGCACATGGACGTGCAAAATCTGTCATCTGTGCACAAATACCAGGGGCTGCCTCACGGGCTATTTTTGGTAACCTGTACCCTTCGAGGACTCTTGTGAGACAACAAGTTGATATATATATATATATAGCATTGTTTAGAAATAAAAATTTAGAAAAATAACACAATTTTTTTAAAAAAAAATTGTGAAATATCATAGCTCAGAACGCATCACGATTAAAAAACGCTATGTTTAAAGTAATCACGCGGAGATGGGAGGGATGAGAAGGGGGATAAAAAAAAAACTTCGGAGACTTACTGGAAATATCACCAGTATTTTTATAGGGATTTTAATAAAAATAATTTAATAACACAAAAACAAAAACACAAATAATAATGAATAGTGCTACACTCCTTGCACAGAGATAAGCGACGTAATCCAGTAAAAAAAAGACTAGAAGAAAAAATTAGATATTAAAAACATATTAAAACTCACGTTACGATATATATCCAGTATCATGATAAAATCTTTCACAAGATATATTCTAATAATAACTTAACTAGGTCATACTCTATAAGTAAAACACTCTTTATTTAAAGATAAATAATGTATTTATTGTATATGACTTATTCCAGTCATTATGATAACCTTTTTAAGTATTATTAAATTTATCTTTTTTAAAAAAAATTTATGGTAATATTTTATGTGTCTTGATCTTTTTATTTTATTATTTTTTTATTTCATTCTTTTCTTTCTCTCATATCTTTTTATTGTAATTGTTTATTTGCCTTTAAATGAATAGCATGCTCCATTTCAGTTGTTTTTGGTGTCATTGAATCTATCTTATCAAGTTTTTTTTTATAATACTAAAGATATGGTAACTGAGGCTTTGATGTTTCTTTGAAATATTTCTTTCTTTCTTTTCTCTTCTCTCTTTATTGTAATTTATGTCTACACATTTAATAATTTTCTTGAAATACCATATTTCTAACTAGCTACAACTCTAAATGCTATATTCTATTTATAATAAACTATGATTTATTACTAATTTTTTTCTACTTATGTTATGAGCCTCTTATTTTTTTAAAATGATATCCATAAGTGAAAATATACCAACAAGCAATCCAAGCAAAACAAGTCTTTAATTAATCACAATTAAAAGTTTTGTGATGCAACTTGCATTTTTAATTTTACATTATCTTGGTCATCCATTAATAATAAAGTATTAGTTATTTATTAGAAAGTGGCTTGCACTATGCTTTGTTCTATGCTAAATTTCTCATAAAATTTTTAAGCATTACAAATGCATTTTTAAAAAAGAACAAAATTCTAATAACTTGAGTTACAATTCTAAACAACCAATTAGCCCTAAAAAAAATCTAGTAAAGACCCATGATCTTTTTTTTTAAAAAAAAAACATAATATTTCTTTACATATTTATAAAATAAAAAAATAGGTTAGTCTAGGTAATAAGATTGAGATAATTTGACATACTACTTATTTAAAAACCTGATCCAACTCAACAATTTGACTAATGAACCAAGTGATTTGGGGTTTAGGCCAAGTTAGGTTTCAATAAAAATAGGGAAAAGATTGACTCGATATGATCCTGTAGAAAAAAGGTTGATCCACAACCTTGTTAGTCTAAGGGAAACCTATTCAAACCCTTCAATATATTTTTTTTTGTTTGTTTAAAATGTTGTTATTTTTATATGTTTATAAAAAAAAGATTAATTTAGATCAAATTACTAGACTCTTGACTTGAAATTTATCTCCGGTCAACTTTCAAATTAGGTTTACACGCTATATTATAATGCTATTATTTTAGAATTGAAATTTGCTATTGGAATAGGGACAAGATGGTGTCAAAGTACAACTATCAAGGTGAAATTTTTTAAAAATAATTTAGCATATAGATGAGATAAGGGTTTTAGTTACATATGTATTTTTTTATCCTTATTTTAGATTTTATAAATTTTTTTTATGTATTTTAGGTACTTCTAGTTTTTACCAGATCACCGATACAACATTACAAGTCAAATTAATTTTTTTTTTAATGTAAACCAAGGTCACATGTTGCTAATATTTTTTCTAATATAAAAAATTTAATTGTGCTGGGTTGACTTAAGTGCAATGGTCCAAAAATAACTCGAATGATTGTTAAAAATATAGTTTGATTAAAAAAAATTCAAGATTATTTTTTTAAAACAATATTAAGATAAAAAAACATATTGAATCAACCTCAGTTAAATCAAGTTAACTTGCTAAATTTGCAACAAATATCATGAGATTAAGATAACCTTATAAAATGATGAGATTAAAAAAAAAAAAAAAACTCGAGTCAACTCGGGTTAAACTGTTAAAGATGCAACCCATGTCATGTGATTAGGATATCTCTGTAAAAAGCAATTCAAAATAAATTATAAGGATCAATTCTCAATTAACTTGATGTTGAAAGATAAAATTTTAAATAATAATTTTAAAAAAATACAAAATAAATGACATTAGTCAACTTGAGTTACCTCACCAAACTCATTACCTAAATAATGAGACCAAAATAATCTAATAGAAAGTAAATAAAAAAAATATAAAGCCTAATTCCAAACCGATGAAATATTGAAGAATAAAATTGAAAAGAAAAATCAAGTAAAAAGATGAAAAAATCCTAGGTTAATCGGCCAAATCTATGACCCGAGTCTTGAAACTGGGATAAACAAACTTAATGTTGAAAGATAAAATTAAAAAAAATAAATTAAGTCAACTTAAGTTAACTTTTAAACCCATGATCTAAATAATAAGACCAAGATAATTTCATAGAAAGTAAACTAAAAAAATATATAAAACTCAATTTCAAATCAATCAAATATTAAAGGGTAAAATTAAAAAAAAAACTAAAAAAATATAAAAAAACCCCAATTAAATTTTCTAGTCTATAACCAAGTTATGAGACTAGAATAAATAAATTTAATATTAAAAAATAAAATTTTAAAAAAATCTTAAAGAAAATCATAGTCAAAGTGAGTATTTTATAAGGAGGGGATGATTGCATTCCCCTCCTAAATTAGTTTATGTTAATCAAATAAAAAATATATAAATAACTTTAGATTTTCTTTTTAAATTAAAGATATTAATAGGAAAAGAATGTCTTTATGAGAAAATTAGTGTTTTCAAATAATAATAATTAAAATTACTACTTTTTATATAATAAATATTAGTGCCATATAATTAAGTTAAAAATATGCAAGATTTTTCTGGAACACGTCTATTAAATTCTTTAGCTGCATATATGTAATTCCCGGGAGAATTTCTATATTTTGATTTTTTTAAAAAAAGAAGAAGGGGGGAGGAGCAAATAATTGAATATATATATAGAAGTTAATGGAGTGGAAATTATAATCTAATAATGTGAATGTGGGACAAGGATTTAAATTGAATAATTTAAATTTTTGGACCAAATAGTTTTAAAAACAAAATAAAAGAGGACTTAAATGAAAAGGAGGAAAAACTTGTAAATATAAAAAAAAATAGGGACTGGAATTTATGGGAGAGGTGGCTAGCCATGTCAGGGCTTGAGAGGGAGAAGAATTAAGTGAAAATTATCAAAGTTCATCCAAATAAAGTCACAAAAAAAGAGATATAACTAGTGATTAAAGTTTATTAGAAAGGGTTTGAACAAGAAAATCTCTAAAGGGAAACAAAAGATTTTTTTAAAAAAATGGAAGGCATTGAGAGGAAGATACGGGGGAGTAAATAAATTTGTGTGGTGGTTTCAAGCTTTCCATCTCTTATTTCTTTGAATTAAAAGGTAACAAATCTTTTACGCTCAATTAAATTGATATATTTAGTATGTTAAGATTTTATTCAATTATATTAGTGTATAATTATGGTATGAGTTGTGAGGTTGAATAGATCAATTTATGAAATTGTAATGAATTAATATTTTAATAAATGAAATAATAATGGATAATGTTTCAATTTGTGAAATTGAAGAAAAATAATTATGGGTTCTTTTGAGGAGAGATTTTGGGCTAGAGAAAGAAAATGAATGAAAATGTTGGATCAATAATTAATTGTTGAGTTATGTGGTAATATTGATGATGAAGAAATTATATTAGTGATGAGTTAATATTGTCGAGTGATAGTTAAATGAGTCATGTGGTAATATTGATGATGAAGTAGTTATATTAGTGATGAGTTAATATTGTTGAGTGATAATTAAATGAGTTATTCAGTACTATTGATGATGAAGTAGTTATATTGGTGATAAGTTAATATTATTATTTAATAGTTAAATGAGTTATGTGATAATATTGATGATGAAGAAATTATGTTAGTAACAAGTTGATATTGTTGTTTGATAGTTAAATGAGATTGATGATAGATAAATTATATTAGTGATGAGTTAATATTATTGACTAATAATTAAATGAGTCATGTGGTAATATTGATGATGAAGAAATTATGTTAGTAACAAGTTGATATTGTTGTTGAAAATTAAATGAATTACATGGTGATGAAGTAATTAAATTAACAATGAGTTGTTTTGATGGTTTGATAATTAAATTAGTTTTGTGGTGATGTTGTTGATGAGATAATTAAATTGATGACAAGTTAATTTTATTGAAATAAAAATTTAATTGATAATGAAATAAACCTACAAGAATGGGCGAGGTTACATAAATTACTTAGCAGACAAGTTCAACTAGCAGGATGCAAACACTAGGTAGGCATTTAATAGCTTGAATATTTTTTTCTTTGAACTTTAGATGTTTAGATTTTTCCTCGATCAATGAAATTTTATATGAATTGCTAGTAGATTTTTTCATAATAATTTATTTTAAAATTAAAAAACTTGTGAGTTAGTTATCCTAAAATGGAATTGGTGCCTTGTGAATGGACAACTTGTGAACTAGCTATCCTAGTATGATACTAATGCCATGTGAATGGACAAATTGTGAATCCTAGTGTGAAATTGATGTCATATGAATGGGCAACTGATTGGTTAGTTATCCTAGTATGGAACTAGTGTTGGTAGAGAATCTAATTATATTGGTTTTGAACTAAAGTTCTTTGATATGGATAGATTTAAATTGAATTATTGATTTGTAGTACTTGGAAGATGATAATAAATGTGAAAGTTTTTATGAGTAACTAGTATATATATATGTGTGTGTACGCGCGCGCACGTAGAAATGTAAATGCTCTAATTGAACATGATTATCTCTTAAATTATTATGCAAGTTCATCTCAATACCATTTCTCTTAGTAGTTTTAGAGTTTTTTTTTTTACTAGTAAATCTCTTGGATATATAAATTGTTAATAATAACATTTTTACTTGTATGTTTTGAAGGTTATAATGCTGAGTATGTATGACTGAAATAAAACGTAGTAAACATATGTTTGGTTACTAAAAAACACATTATTAACTATTCATAAATCCCATCTTTTATTGAGTTGCAAACTTAATAATCGCAAAGCAGCTGAGGATGCTTTTGTTTCAACAATGGGAAACATATATTTTACGTACTGTGCATGTTAATTAATTAGCATGAACAGTGTAACATGCATACAGTTCCGATTCAAAACTTAAAATACATTGAACCAGGTACAATCCAGTAAAATAAAAATTATTTTTAATTTTTTAATTATTTTTTATTTAAAAAACTAGTGTTTAATATTATTTAATGACACTATATAAATTAGATAGAGATCGCTTGATAAAGTAGCATTTGTAGAATTTGATCGCAATCTCAATTTCATTTTTGATTATATTTTACATGATGTTATCACGCACTTAAAAAATCAAAAAAACAGTAGTCATTGTCGGATGTATTTCATACGCGATGGAATTATAGATATTTTAATGGAACAATAAAAAATATTTTAGATAAAGTATTATTTATGTCATGGTGTAATAACAAAAGTTAAATCTATAATATTTAAATTAAAAACTATTGATATTAATATATATTTTTTAAAATTATTTTATAACCTTAATTTCAAAAGCATTATTAACCAAACATATTAAACTACTTTTTTCCAACCTCAATTTCAACCACAGTTTTAACTAAACACTTATTTTTTCAAACCAACCTCAATTAAAAGTACTTTTTATAAAATAACTTTTTTCAAACAATAACCACAATAGGTACCGCAATACTAAACACATTCGAAATGGATAGCTTATTTAACTTGTACTTTGTTATGTAAATATTTTCTAATTATAATGGTGATATATATATATATATCTTTTATGATAAAAAGATTATATATGACTGAAGGAAGTATATTAGAACTGAAGGAAGATAATTCTTTCTTTATTTTAGTAAAATAATTATTTGTTGAGTTGATATGTTAAAGAAAGTGAAATATTGTTGATTAAGATATGGTGGAGTATAATAAAAATATTGAATTGTGAAAATGGTTGATCATGAACTAATATTATTTTATTAATAACCTGGGATAGGTTAAATTAGGAGAAACCTTCTCAGCAAATTTTGAGAAAAAAATCATAAATTTTCAAAATATACTGCTGAAAATTTCTGGTGCTGTCAATGTATTTCTTAACCTTAGGGATTAGTTTTTAGTCAGCATGAAGATTTCTTTTTTAGTATTTATTAATAACATATATATATATATATGTTAGTTTTTGTTATAAGAAAATATACTACCAACGTTTAAATGTTTTTAGTGAAAAGAAACATGTCCTGACCCATGACTACCCGCTAAGAAAATATATTGTGAAGTGGACACCTTATTACAAGCCTGTTTGGCTCAGCTTTTGCAAATATAATACTTGCAATATATCATTTGGTTACAAAACGAGTCGCAATTTTCATACCTGGGCCCAAACATTATCTACGTTCAAAAGTTAGTTTTGTTTAAACAAAAACTGCATACCCTTTTGCAATGTTATGTTTCTTGTTTATTGCAACTGTGTTTATAAACGTAGAATTTTGCAAGGGTGCTGAAGAAGAAAAAGAAGGCGACGGTGGGAACATAAACAGAACATAATGGAGAGCACCTCTCTCAACTCACCACTAATTACTGCCTTTTTCTTTTCCCTTTCTCCTACCTTTTGTTTTCTCCTTTATCTTCTGCATTCTTCTCTGTTCACATGAACAGTGAAGAGCAGCTCGCCATTGCTCTTCTTCATTTTCACTGTTAGCCTTTGCTTTTTTCTTTTCTTCTCTTTCCCTTCTCCTTCCTTTTCTACTTCGTATTCTACATTAACTACTATTCGAAGAATAAGGTTAGAAATAGAGCACAATTAGCAGCAACTCCCTTAATTAACCATTGACCTTCATCATTTTCACTGCTAGCCACTCTTCTTTCTCTTTCCCTTTCATGTGAATAGCGGAGAGCTTCTTTACTGTTCATGACTAGATTGGGTTCTACCCAAACCTAAATACCCAATGGCTAGGATCCACCTAATAAATAAAAAAATCTAAAAATATTTCTCAAATATTTTATTTTATACGAGAAATTAATATTTAAAATTATTTAAAAATATCATATAATTATATTACATCGATATACTATTTTTAAAATTTAATCATAATTTTAATTTTATTTTTGATAATATTTTACTTAATGTTGTTGTTGCATACTCGTAAAGCCTTAAAAACTATAATTCTTGGATGTATTTTATATATAATAAAATTATAAATAATTTAATAAAATAATAAAAAATATAATATATATATATATTAGTTATTTTATAATTTTAATTTGAAAAATAAAATATATTAAAATATTTTTATTCAATTTTAATTTCACTTATAATTTTAATTAAATATATATTTTTTTAAATTAAACTTAAAAAAATTATAAAATATATTTTTTTAAATTATAACTGCGACAACATCACATTACCTAACACACTGAACAATAATCAAATTATTATCATGTGCATAGAAAATGAAAGGAAAGACCAGCCCTCCTCCTCTCTTAGCTAGCAGCAACAATTCCTTTGTCGTATTTGCCCTTCTCCCTCTCCCCTACTCCTCTCTGTGTATTCATCACCATCAACATAGAGAAAGAAACAAGAGAAGGGAGGAAGAGGGAAAATAAATAAATGAAAAACGTACTTTATTTTTGTTTATTCAATTTCGTTCCACATAAAGAAGAAGAAGAAAAATCCGCTTGATTGTTTGATCGATTCTCCCTTTAATGGCGATACAATAGTCAAGTTACGACGCTTTCTTTGTCGTTGACCTTTTCCTTTTCTCTTCGTTCATTGGCCTCCCTTCAATCCTCCATATTTATTAGGGTTAGGGTTTCTCGAATGCGACCTCGAATCTCATATCCTCCTTATTTCTAACCCCCTTTTCTCTTCCTCGACGGAGTTTCGCTTTCGTAGGTAGTGTTATTCCCTTTTCCTCTTCTCTACAATTTCGATCAATTTTTGTTTTTAATTTCTTAAGTTGACAGGGTGATAATACCATAAAATATATGTGATGGTTAGGGCTAGGGCATCATCCACTGCTGATGCGATAATGGAAGGGTCAGGGAATATTTCTGATCCGTACAGAGGCAGAGGCGGAGGAAATAGTAATAGCAGTAACAATTCTTCACCTTCTTCGTCGAGGAGATATGGAATGTTATCAGCTTCTAGTATTCTTCAAGCGCCTATTTCTCTTTTATTAGAGTATTCTGGTCTGTTAAGAACTACTCGTTCATCTCACCAAGAAACAGAGTCTTTGATTCCTGGTGGAGGAGGACTTGGTTCTACTAGACTTGATGGTTCGTCGGCTGCGGTGGTCTCTAATAATGGGGAGGTTGCGATTAGGATAATTGGGTCGGGGGAACATGAACATGACAGGGATGGTTCTGGTGGATTGGTTGTGGAGCAAGTTGGTGCAGGGCAGAATGAGGTGTTGGGACAGCAGCAAACGATGGGCGCAGATGTTCTTCAGGGTGATTTGAGAAGTGATCATGAAGGAGGAGGGGGAGATGCCATTGGTGGTGCCGGTAGTCATCAGGGTTCGAGTGTGGGTGGGGATGGGGAAGCTGCTGATGGGGCTGGGGGTAATGGGAGGGATTCAACATACCAGAGATATGATATCCAGCAAGCTGCCAGGTGGATTGAGCAAGTGCTTCCTTTTTCTTTGCTTCTATTGGTTGTCTTCATTCGCCAGCATTTGCAAGGTATTTTTTTTCTATTGCTTTATTATCTTAAAATCACTGGTTTGGCCTTTTACTATTACTATTATTATTATTTAAAATTTCTAGAGCTGGAATTCAATAATTTAAAGAATACTCGACGCTTGAAGCATGTGGAGGAACCATATTTTGGATAACAATTCCTACCATATTCTTGGCAAAAACTTAGTGAATAGATATATTGTTTATGTACTGGAAGACTTCCACTAAGATGGGATGGATATTAGTCTATGGTTATTTTGGAGGGATGAGTAGCTTGCAAATGGTTTCCTGGTCAAGCATCATGTGTTTGAGCGTGTTTTTATGAAGCAAATAAAAAAACAGCACTGGTGGTTTTCTGGAGGTTATTTATTTTGTTTTGCTTGCCATTACTGCCTGGGTGTTGCGAACTACTCTCTTCGATTCTGATTATGACTCAACTCTTTTCCACTGAATTCCTCCTTGTTACATTCTCATGTAATTTATGATGAATCTTTTAACTATAGAAGAACATTTCTATTGCACTGCCCTGTCATTATCTTGCTTTTCAGAGGGATCTATTATCCATGTACAAAATAACCTCGTTTTTCATCCTTGTCATCACTGCTCCTCACAAAATGGTTTCACACACTCTCACCAGATGCTGAAATCTGAATTTGCATACTTTTGAATCTTGCTGTGAGGTCAAATAGATTCATTTGGCTTACCAAATTTTGTATGTTCTTTTCATCTCAAATTTCTTTCTCCAATCGGCCCTGGTCCTTTGTATGCAATGGCTTTTAGCTGTTTCGAGGTGATGATTGGATTAGGTAGCTGATCCTATCCATTACCTAGTGTTAACCAAATGAAGAATTATAGGAAGTCATTGTGAGAGGAGAGAATGGGAGAAGGGAAGAAAGACTTAAGTACAGAGACTAGGAGTGGGAGGAAGAAAGTCAAATATTAAAATATGGTTGAAAGAGAGATCGTAAAGAATTGACCTTCTTAGTTGGAGCTTTATCATTTCATGGAGCTGGATTAGATTACATTTCTATGATATTGGGTGGATTCTTCTTTGGTTGATATTGTGGTGTTTTCAACATGAACAGCTTTGGATTCCCTAAAATCTCATACAAATTACGGTTACTGAACACGTGAAGCATGCAGGCAAACCATTTTTTGTTTTAGTGATTTGAATTGGGAGCATGGTATGTTTTTTTTCTACGGCTTTCAGTGAATAGATAATTTGTTTAGGCTGCATACTTTCATCAGAGATGGAATGTAAATTAATCAGGGTTTTTTGTTGGAATGGTCAACTTTACTAATTGCTTGGGTATTTAGTTTTTAAATAACGTTATTTTAAGAAAGTTCTTTAAAGCAAAGAACAAAAGGACAGGAATGATCTCTAGGAAGCAAAAAGCTGCATCAATGTTGCAAACCTTATTTTTTGTTTCAATCTAATTACATCTCAGTTGAATAAATCTCAATCCTCTTCAACTGAACTCTTTACTGTCTCGTGTTTCATACTTCTCAGGCCTTAATACTGAAGATTTTTACTAGAGAAGAAATGTCTATGGTGCGAACTTGCCAGTTTGTTATGCTTTAGAGTAATTCATTGTTAATTTATAGAATGACCACCATCTCAATTCTTGTCACCCTTGATATTTTAACAACAGCCTCACCTTCATTCTGTGTGTAAATGCATGTGAATATTGGTCTTTATTTTTCTTTAACTATATCCTATTCCTTTCATCTTGAATCTCACAGTCCATTTTTCTCCAACTGTTCCTTGTACTTGTAGGGCGGATTGGTGCTTATTTGTTTTAAGATCCTCTAGATTAGGCAGATGATCTGTCTCCAGAACTTTTGTTAACCAAACAAAGAATAATAGAAAGTAAGAACAAGAGGGGGATTGAAGAAGAGTACACGACACAAAATCCAGGGATTTAAAATAAGAGGAAGATAATCCAACACTTAAAACCATGGTTGAATTTGGAGTGCTCTTGAAAAATGAACGTTCTTGAAGTAGGTTTTTCCACCACAAAACAAAATTCTTTCTATTACCTGTTCATTGCCCAATTCAATAATAAGTTTAAACTGGCATATTTTTTCATGATTTCTTATGGTAGGAAAAAGGAAAATAAAATTTTCATTCACAGAAGACCAAAACCAAAGAATATGGATTGCTGCTCGCTAATCACATCACTAGTTGTTTGTCTCTTGAATTTTTTTTAGACGAAAAAATTCTTACAGAATTTTGAGCATGTTGAATTCTAGTCTTTTTTCCTTAAGTTTTTACTTTTAATTTTTAAAATTTTTGTGACATTGCTCTATATACGTGGACTTGCAGGTTTCTTTGTTACAATTTGGATTGCTGTTGTCATGTTCAAGTCTAATGATATTCTACGAAAACAAACAGCTCTGAAGGTACTTAATTCTTGCTGAACATTTTCTGAGCTTTTCTATAGGGACTTGTGCTTAGTGAGATTTTGAGCATCTCTTAGTTGGATTAGATTATGATTTTTGAGCTTAGTAACTGTTGGCCTCTGCAGGGTGAGAGGAAAGTCTCTATGCTTGTTGGCATCTCTCTTGCATTCACGATTCATGTGGTTGGTGTTTACTGGTGGTATCAAAATGATGATCTTCTGTATCCATTAATTATGCTTCCCCCCAAATCTATACCTCCTTTCTGGCACGCTATTTTCATCATCATGGTGAATGGTAAGTTACTGTCTGCAAGTTATTGACATATTTCTCTACTTCTGATTGACTAAAGATGCACTTTATGCTGTAATGTTTTAAGAAATAAAGCCTAAAAATGTAGTGATTGCACTTTATCTTATACTTCATGCATTTGTTAATTTTTGCACGGAATATGTAGAAAAACACCTACACGCAGAGGACCTCTCTCAGCCCTTGGGAATATCAATTATTTCTCATGACTTCCTCAAAAGTTTTTCCCCTTAATTACGTGCAGTTTCCTATTATGTTCTCATATGTGGATGGAATGTTTTGAACCCCTTTAATTAGTGTGCAATTAGTTTCTTCCTTTTAGAGGGCTCTTATTGTTTTTCTTTTCCAGATACTTTGGTCCGGCAGGCAGCAATGGTATTCAAATGTATTCTGTTAATTTCTTACAAGAACACTAGAGGCCGAAATTATCGTAAACAGGTGAGATATCATATAGAATGTATGTTCGGTTGGGGTTTTTGATGCAGTGTATAACAATGATAGAAGCTAGGGTTCTCAAGCCCTTAGGTTATAGACCTAAGTTGTAGAGAATTTTAGAAAAAACTCGCTGATGATGTTTTGTTAAAATCTGAATAATAGTTTTCTTCTCAAAATAAACTAGACACTCCTATTTATATCTTTTATGGGAAATGATTCCTATATTATTCCCAAAATCTTTTATGGGAAATGATTCCTAATTAAAACTTGTTATGGGAAATGATTCCTAATTAAAACTAAAATCTTTTATAGGTAAGATTACTAATTAAAACTTGTGAATCCATCTAGCATTAGGATTTTTAAATATTGAAGTGCTAGTTAAATTAAAAGTCTTGATCTAAGTAGGTTAAATTAAAAGTCTCGATCTAAATAGGACAAAGAATCTAAATACAAGGCAAATAGAGACAATCCCACGTGGTAACTTCCGATCCTTATTTAAAGCCCTTCTTGATCTCCAATCATCATGAAATATTAACCTTGCAAGAAACAGGGCCTTCAAAATCTTTTGTTAAAATTTCAGTTCAAAGGTTGGATTAAAAGTTACGTTTGATTTATTAAACGGTGTCTTAGACTCATTAAACTCTTCAAAATCTAAAAATCTTAACCATTAATAAAATAATGCTACAAACATTATTATGCCAAGAATATGTAAGAAATTTCTCCATGTCAGTTTTGATTTCTTTCAAAAAGATCTGAATATTGAAGCTGGTTGGGGTTTGGCATGTCTACTAATCGGATGGAGGTAGTTTTGATTTCTCTAAAAAAGATCTGAATATTGAAGCTGGTTGGGGTTTGGCATGTCTACTAATTGGACGGAGGTCTCAATTAACTTTCTTTCTGTCATTCTCTTCAAGAACTTTTTGGCATATACCTGAGCATTTATTATTTTACCTTATTTTCTAACCATAGTAATTTTTTTCTAGGGTCAAATGCTTACTTTGGTTGAGTACCTGATGCTGCTGTACCGTGCCTTGTTGCCTACACCAGTCTGGTATCGTTTCTTTTTGAACAAAGAATATGGCAGCCTCTTTTCGTCACTCATGACTGGGTTGTATCTAACTTTCAAGCTCACATCTGTTGTTGAGAAGGTATAAGTATCATGATTTTATTGTTTTTGTTTCCTGCATCTGTTGCCTCCTTTTGCCTACATTTGGTTAGGAAAATATTGAGCAAGCTGAATGGCCTGTCCCTTCTTAGCCTGTGTTATCATTTCTTCAATCACTCTCATTTTGGTTGGTTAATTGCAGGTACAATCTTTCTGTGCTGCTTTGAAGGCATTATCACGTAAAGAGGTGCACTATGGGGCATATGCAACATCAGAGCAGGTACTGTTGATTTCTCTTTTCTCTTAGATCAGGGCCCCTCTTGGAACATTTGCACATAACTAGGTGTAAATCTGCAGTTATTTGGTTTCCTTCTTTTGAGGGTTTTCATAGGACCCAAAGATATAGTAAATAGTCTCACTCATTTATGTTTCGATGAAATAAAGAACCCATGTTTATACTATGGCAAAATGGAAAGCAAAAAAAAAGAAAAAAAAAAAGAAGAAGCAGAGAGAGCTATCAGTAGAAAGTGCATCGATGGATCAGCCTAAGACAAGGGTAATTAACTAAGACACTAAAAAGTCTTGCAATTTCAATATTTCCATTAATAAAATGCCACATCATTAATACTCCACCCCTCTTCATTTGAATGATACCTACCATCCCCCTACTCCCTTTTCCTTGATCTCTTATAGTTATATTGTACACTTTTTGTGCATAGTTGAGTCCCATTTACTAATTGTTTAATTAAAGCCAAGAACATGAAATATATAATTATTCTCTTTCACCCAAAACCTAAGATAGTTCGATTTTATGTCCTACATGTTATTTTTTTATGCCTTTTCATAAAATTGTTTAGGGATTTACAGGTTTTCCTTTATGCACATAATTATAATTCTATTTTTACAAGGCCTGGTAGACGTCTCTTTTCTTTTAATTTATTTTCCCTCCCATAGAAAAACTCTTAGCTCTGCCACTGCATGTCGGGGAGGAATAAGCTGAAAACAGGAGCTTTCTCACTTTTCGTTGCTGTTTGATTGCAAATAGTTGAAGCCTTTTTATACAATAGCTAACCTGCTTTATGATCCAATGATAGCTTTGAAATGAATAATTCTATATATTGTGTTTCATCATTTCCTCAGATTAATGCAATGGATTTGTGATTATTTTGTGGCGTTAACAAATTAATTGCTCTTTAACTTACCGTGTGCACATTTTTTTAATCTTTCATGATCCTTCTTTTCTCGTATGTGCAATGAGATGTCATGTAGAAAATTGTTCAACAATTGGTCTCTGACTCATTGTGTGCAGAAACTTCGACATGTTCAGCTCTCACTCTCTCTAGATTTCATTAGTGGTTCTTGACAAGTACACGGGATAGTTTTCCATGCATTCTAAGTCATCAATGCTGTGATGCAGGTCACTGCAGCAGGAGATCTGTGTGCCATATGCCAGGAAAAGATGCATGCTCCTATACTACTTCGATGTAAACACATATTTTGTGAGGATTGTGTATCAGAATGGTCAGTTTATATGACCTAATACAAACAGCATTTCATTTTCTGTTTGTTATTTGAACATAATTTGCTCTTGCTGAAATCAGTTTGCCAGCAGTAGTTAATTCATTTGTGTTTTATCTGAACTGAGAGTCGGTTTACAGGTTTGAGAGGGAAGGGACGTGCCCCTTGTGCAGGGCTTTGGTCAAACCTGCAGATCTCAGATCGTTCAGTGATGGCTCAACTAGTTTATTATTCCAGATATTCTAGAGGTGTCTACTGTAGAGACCAGCGAGTTTTTCTGCTTGGGAGCTCCAAACACATACCGAAAACTGCCTTTTCCTGATCATCATCTCACCCATACACGTATATGTGACTGTATCTGGCTCTGGCTTGTTCAGTGGTTACTTACCCAAGAAAATCAAACCAAAGATTAGTGGAACTTGAATTGGCTGCCCGTTCTTTTGTTGTACCGGGGAAGGATGAATGTATCTAAAGGCTTTTGAAGACAGTTACTCAAATGATTAACAATATATATATATATATCTTTTTCATTTGCTGTCAATGAAAGTTTTCCTTGTTATTTTCTGAAAATTGTATATACTCTTAATTCTCAAGAAATGGATGGATGAGTTTGCTATTTGGAGCGCTTGGCTTATTTCTAAACATAGCAACCTGGGTGGTGAGTAGTTTGGAGTGTTTAGCTTCCTGCTTTGTGTTGGTGGCCTGCGTTGGCCTTGCACCATCTCTATCTTGTGTCCTGCCAGTCAGCAGCTGCGACTGTGTGCAAGAAGTGAAAGTAATGTCTCTATAATTTTTTTTTCTTAATGCTTAATCTGTGGTATTCTTTCATGTCTGTAAAAGCTGCCTTGCAGTTCTGGCAAACATTAAATCCCTGCGTAACTGGTGCATGTTGCCATGCCCCTTTGGGGGATGAAATGAGTCTACGAGTCGGTCTAGACTTGTAGGAGGTGGTTGCCGCAAACATTACTTCATGAACTGGTATTAGAAGGCCAGTTCTGGTTAGTGCAAAAGACAATCAGAAATTCTGGGATAATAAGAAAGCTAGGGTGTGTCGATGATTGCAAGGAAACTTCAATGGTTGGTTCCACGCAAGGCAATCTGTGAAGCTATTCCAACACTCTCAAAACCAACTCCATATTTGTTTAAGGTAAAGCGTGTAACAGAGTTTTTTTACCAGGTGATCGCAAAAGAAAAAAAAAAGGGGTTTGCAATCGGTGTTAAACTGGAAAATCAAACAAGAGAATGAATAAAAGAATTAATTATGCAGTGGCAGTCTCTATTATGAAATGATACGGTGAGTTTTCAATATATACAGCATATGTTTATACAATTATATTTATAAAAGAAGTATTTCCCAGAGATGTTAAATTTAACGGGCTTTGGACATTAGGATAGCATTGTATATAGATGAGCTGGTCTAATCCTTGGGGGGAAAAAAACTACTTCCAACCTGGACTGAAGATAGGAGAAGGGAGCATGAGATAATGGCTTGCTTGTAGCCTCCTCTTGCATTACTGCAGAGCTAGATTATTTTTTTTTATATATATATATATATATTAAAATTATTTTCAGGCACTGTAAGTTTTTTCAAAAATAAAGAAAATTGAGGCTAGGTTTATACACCTGATGAATTAAAGAAGTTAATTTTGTTTTAATTAGAAAAAAATAATAATAGACATATCAAATTTTAAAAAGAAAATTGATTAGGATAAACAAAATATGGGTGCTCTTCATGAGCCTTTTTTTTTAAATTTTATTTATTTAAATACTAAATTTTTCTTGAACTGACTTAATAATAACTCAAAAAAAATTATGAAAGTTTAAATTTTTTTTCTTTTAAGAGTATTTTTATTATTTTATTATGTATTTTAATTATTTATTATTTATTATATTTGGTCAAATACCAAATTATCCCTTAGTTGATATTATAATAACAAAAATAACATTGTAACAGTACACAAAATTCCCCTAGATGCTAGATTTAAATTTCTTGCTTCTAAAAGTATTTTGGTATGTAATTAAGAATGAAAAAAAACTTATTTATTCCTGGAAAATTTGATAATAATAAATAAACTATATAATACATTTAAATGTTTTTAAAATCTAATATTAAGTTTTGTTGAGTGGGGAGGGAAAAACACAATCACACGTTACAATAAAAGAATTTTAGTTTTTTAACTAGTTATTTAACTAATACTTTACCATATATTATACAATTTATATTATCCTCTAAAAACATATATTACTGTATAAATAATAACACAACATCATTCAAGATATACCAGTTGACTTGATTGATTAGATCAAGACCTGGTTTTTTTTTTTCCTTTAAAATTGGTGAATTGACAAAGCCGGCGTAGCACGTGAGGGGGAGAGCTCATTCCCTGTACAAGCCGTGGACATTCGTGCGCGCGGGGACAGGGCACTAAATTATTGCTGACCTGCCGAGAGCCATTAGCAGATGAGGGACCCTGTGATGGACAGCAACCACTTGACTTTAATATTTAATAGATCAAACAATTTGCTAATTCCAAGTTTGTTTGTTATCTGGAAAAAGGAAAATCAGACTTTTTATTTGATAGCAAATACGCAATTGCATAAACAATTACATTCATGAAACATTCAAGAATGTTTGCCCGAATAAAAAAATCTCCCCCAAAAAGCTTGGCTTTATCAAACATAACCAAGACATAAACGGTAAGAAACCCAATCCGAGTCGAGACAACCGAATGCCAGAGATGAATAGGACTACTTATTTACGCCATACGTGCTGAGGGTGTTTTTGCTTTTTCCTCCTTGTGCGCTGCAGGCTTTGGAGTACATTCTTCTTCTTCCTTGTTTGAAGGGATCAGTTTTTCCTCTTCTTTTTCCTCAAGTACAGGGAGACCAACACCTGGGGGGGCATCACTTCTTGTATCTTCGACTTCCTTGAGTGCAGGCACACCTGCACCCGGGGGGTCATCGCTTCCTGCATCTTCTTCTTCCTTGAGTGCAGGTACCCCTGCACTTGGGGGGGCATCGCTTCCTGTATCCTCCTCCTCCTCCTTGAGTACCGGTATACCTGCATTTGGTGGGGCATCACTTTCTGAAACCTCCTGTGTTTCTTGCGGGAGGTGAGGGACGGGACAGATTTCCTTTCCCAATAGTAAACTTAATGTGGTATCAGAAGGTGAGGTGGGCGAAGGTGGGGAAACAGAAAGCATCTTCGTGAAGGGATAGACTTCGGTAACTTCTTCACTGCCTTCGTCCAAATAAACAACATCCTGCATTGTAAGTTGGTGGTATTCAACAATCTCTCTCAGAAAGCGGTTCTCGCGAGCATACACGGAATTCTCATGTGCTAGACGAGCTTTCTCAGCCAAAAGTGTCTCCAGTTGAAGGCGGATCTGCATGTAAATCAAATAGTAATCAATAGACTGCCACAATTGTCTCTTCCAGTTTAAAACAGCTAAACAAGACAGACTCATCAAAGCATCCTACAGATACAGAAGCTAGCGGAAAACAACAGAGAGTACAGATTACAAAATTAGGTCGAACAGCATGCATTGGTCCTACACAGAGATCCTTGTGAGATAAAAACACAATGAAGTACAAGAGTGCATTACCAGATCATCATCGTCAACACTGCTGCCCTTTTCACGGCTCTCCCGAAGCATTTTATTCTCTTCTTCCAGCTGTGAACATCTTTGTTTAGCAAAAGCCATGTCTGCTTTAACCGTTTTTAGTTCCCGAAGAAGAAGTTTTGCTTTGGCAGCAGTAGCCATTGCAACCTGTGAACAAAAGGCTAATCATGCATTTCACCAGCTAGGAGATTGAAACTAGGTTCTCAACTGTCTTTTGCTGAAGCTAATAATTTGGAATGAATACTGATGATACGATTCCTATCCTGTTCTTAACATATTCTAAAATTGCTGCAAACCGAGTCAGTTCACAACCGCGATTACAGAAAGCCTTACTTTGGCCAAGCCATATGCTAAAATCTAAGTCGACAAATGGGGACAAAAAAATAAAATCATATTCTTCACACAGCCACAATAATCTATATTGAATATAGAGACCGCCATATTTAGTGACAAGCTGCATAGCAGCATTAAATATGTTAGTTAAGAGCTTAAATCTCATTCGATTTCCAAATTAATGCATTGAAAACTTTTTCCACATGAACCAGTGACCCACAAATACAAAGTTGCCACCTTACGTCGCGAGATGCCTTCAGTTGATTCTCATGGTTCAGAGGTTGTGTCTGTTGTTGCATCCACGAACAATTTGCACCAGGACTTTGATTATATGCCTCGGGACCTTTTCGCCTAATTTGCAGTTTGCGAGTTTCTTGGATGATATCTGCTGTCTTATTTTCCACAATAGTGCGACCTTCCTGGAAAATAACTAGAGATATTGAAGCAATACAATATAATTTATATAATTGATAAGTTTAAATGCATGTATGACAGATTCATCAAGAAATGCAAATCTGCAAACATACTTGTTAGCATCATTAGAACTTATTTTTATCAGTTCTTCTGGAATCTTTCTTATTAATTCAGTAATTCTGAAAAGAAGAAGAGTAGAAAAAAGTCTGATCCTGGATCAATTTAAACTCTCCTTCTCACAGAAAATCTGATCACTAATTAACAACATTCAATTTAATTGCTAACTGTTATTTTTAAAAGAGACTTGGGTTTACGACCACAATTCTCAGCAATAGAAATGGAACCTAAACATCAATGGCCATGTTAGAGGATTGTCCACAAGCTAAAAATGGAAGAAAGTAGGGAAAGACAAACCCTTTAGATGCTTTGCTCAAGATCTAGATATGCAATCAATGAGCTCATCAAGCAGGATCAGGAACTAAAACAGGCTGTGCAGTGAACACAATGGATAAGTTTGCCTAGAGTTGCGAAGGAAGCAAAACATCTTACCTCGAAAGCCTTTTCAAAGGTGTCACCAATTTGATTAAGGGAAGATGTAATCTTATCCAAGCCCTTTCGTATTGCAGGATTATCCATTTTCCTGAAGCCCTCAGGTGTCTGGTATGAATACTGTAAAATATTACGACAATCAATTGATTACACTTGCCCTTTTATTTTCCGATTTTCTTCACTGCAATAAGTGGGATTCAAATGTTAATTTCGTAATCACCTGACCACCTGCAGAGGAATCTGGCATCTGGAACCTTGACCTTTCTGGCGTTTCAAATTGTTGAGACATATTATCGTCCTCGAGAATCGCTTTTGCTTTCCGAGCAAGGACACCCCAAAACCCTTTCGAATCATTTGTTCCCGGTTTGTCCTCGTATGCACCAAACACCTAGATGTTCAGGCATCATACCCTATCAAATTTACAGGGTACGTATAATGTGCAATAAAGCTAGCAATGCAAAAACATGCAAACCAATCCGTCATCTTTCTATAGCAATCGTTCTAGACTCCAATATGTACAATCATGCCAACAAGGGCATAAATCCAGTAAAAAAAGACTTTAAGATTTAGGCTCTGGAGAAGTGATTATCTAGTTTGAAATATCCTAACCTTAATTATATATTATCAATTCCTGAATATTTGCCGAACCAAGAAGGAAAGCTTAGAGACTATAAGCATATCAAATTTATTGAATCCTACCGAAAAATACTATAAAATCTTCAACGTTTCGAACATTATTTAATAGCTGCAAATCAATTGTCAACATATATGCATAAAAATAAAGGATACAGAACTGAAGCAGTGATCAAAACCAATTCAGTATGTAATCATGGATTGAAAGTAGATTGATAAGATCAATTTAGAGATGCAGATAAGACGAGATCCATGTTCATTTTTGACAGATAAAAATCCTAAATGAAACAGAAACAAACGAACGGAATTGGGTTCTTGATAACACGAAAAAAAGAAGACATAAAGAAGACCTTCGATCTCCGAGAGATAGAATCTCCAGCATATGCAGAAGAAAGGGATGATTCACGATGAGCAGCAGATGCCCTAATAGCCTGAGCAGCCAGAGATGAAGATGAAGAAGATGTTATAAGAAAAGTGTCGTCATTGATGTTAGTATTTTTGTTGATGTTTTCATGGTGGTTGTCTTGTTCTGGTGGGTGACGAATCTCTTCTTTGAATGTTGATGTCCTGGTAATTCCATGTCTTCTCCTATATGCCATCTCTTTTTATTAATGATAATAACTTGTTCTTGGCCGTTACAGCCACCCCCACCGCCACGATGACAAGTAGAGGTGGTGATCAAGGAAGAGGAAGATCACCACAGCCCACAACCGTCTCTCTGTTTTTGGATTTGTCCAACGAACCTTTACTTTGTTTTTTAATACGAGACATTTACCATGAGGAATGCTAATGTGACACCACTTGTAGCCTCTTAATATACACTTACATATATTCTCATGTTACCAAGATCCAATGGTTTGCATTGACTAGCGGCTATGCTCCTTCCAAATATACAATTACTTAATTTTGTGAATGCCCTAGTTCGGGTGTGGATACCCCGTATAAAACTCGTAGGAATGGAATCTAATCTTGATCTACTGCTGGTCCAAAGATACTGTTAGGTTAAAAATAAAATAAAATGATGTATGAGTGAGCTACATATTTTGAAAACTTTATGTAGGGAGGCTTACGATTCATCTTCTCCCTTCGCTTTTTTCAAGAAACCAGTCGAGCTGCTTGCCTGCCTCTGTCTATCGGCGCAACTTTCCAGTTATGATTTTTAGTTCGAGCCTCCCCTATCTTATTTCTTCGTGGACGGGCTTGCCTTCTTTTTATACTTTGTTTATGCAGCCCTCAGAGCGGAGTGCCGAGATTGGATTCTAGTTTTTGACAGCATATTCTCAAGTTCTTTATCTTGTCATAAGATTAATCCAAGTTCACACCAATGATGAAATGGTTGCTTGCTCGATAAACTACGCGATTTGCATTACGTCTTTCTTAACAACCATTGTATAATCATAGTTAATTACAAAGCAATTCCTACGAATCTGCAATCACTGCCTTCTTTTACAACAAAGGACCCTTTTTTGATGCAAGGCCTTAGCATTGCATGTACAAGAAGTAAAACATATTTCCTGCCAATGAGTTCTTCATGTTTTAGTGCCGTTATGTTACAGCTGCAGAGCCAAGTTAGTATGCTGAGTATTCAACGAGGAGTGTGGACGGTTATCATTGTAAGTCTCACCTACTCTGTTCGGAAAAGATCCCTGCATACCTGAACCATGCTGCAAAAATCTATTCTGCCCCGGAGAATTTATCTGGTCAAGCTGTGTCTTAAAAAATGGCAGATCAAAGATGAAATGGCCAGAAACAGGTGTCGATTGTTCGCTAGGTTTCAAGGCCTGAATTGTCTTGGATGAACTGTCAAGTCCATGATTTGGAACTTGAGCAGCCGAGGTTTGATCGTCATCTCTCAGACATTGTGTACTTGGACTATGTGTATTGCCAATATGTAGATTAAAACTTGACATGCCAGTGGTCTTTAGGGGCCATGAAGATGGTGATAAACTATAAGTATCAATCAACCTGCTTTCCAAAGCATTTGACCTAACACCCTCGAAACCTGAATCCGATGGTTGTGATTTGTTATTCATCTTGCTTCTCTCCAGTTTATGCATTGCCGATCCATTATCCTTTTTACCAGCAGCTAAAAGATTCAGATCTCTGGCATCAGCGACAGGTGAATATGAACCCTGTTGAAGGCCTCTATTTTGATTTTGGCGAGGCTTTTCATTCCTTGAGACACTGGCAACATCCATGTCATTACAAAAGGAAGCATCACCTCTAATGGAACCAAAGTTACTGTAACAATTACCACTTGGTGCCACTTTCTCTGAAGTTCCATGAATGCCAAAGTTGTTACCAGCATAAGCAACACCTCCCTTATCGACATCAAACATGTCCATTCTATCACCCCGGCTTACATTTTGGCATGCAGCTGTGATTGTAGCATCAAGAGTAGGTGGACACTGAGCAGAGGTTGATGCCGCAGAAGTTTGACAGTTTGGAGACTGAAGCCAAAAGTTTGAACCTGGAGTTGGAAAATTGGCAGCAGTGGTCCGCCATCCATCTAACTTGCGTTTGGCAACCATTTGGGCAGTTGCTCCTACGTCTTTAACAAACAAGAATAAGCTTTTATGATAGGCAATTTCCTGCTGATTCACCTACACCATGAGAGAACATAGTGTCATCTCTCATGAAGTATCTACTAATTCATGATATCAGGAAGCATAGATAGAAAACAGAACTGTTCTCTTAGGTAAGTCACTTACGTGCACTAGTAGCTTTGAATTACTATAAATTGATGAAATAATTGGATAGCTCTCATCATGGAATGACATCCATGGTTTATATGTAGAGCGCCTATCTGTTTCAGAAAAACCAAATCTTTTACTATCTCCAGAACCTGTTGAAGAAGAGCTAATTAAAACATGTTATGAAATTTGCACAATTCAACTTCATGAAGAGAACGAAAATTTTCTGCATTTCTGTGTCCCTATTGTTGGAGCCTATGGCTCCATCCATTTGTGTACACTCCACATTGAAGAGCCTCACAGACCACAGGTCCATTATTCTTGTGAGTGTGAAACCTTCAAAACTGCACATTCTAAACAACCAATTGTGTAGTGAGAACAATCTAGCCTTTTCCCTTGTAGAGCAGATCCAACTATGATCTCATGTCAAGAGGATAAAATCTTTAACCTAGTGAATCCCTTTAATTTAGTGAATGCAAGTCAGTTAAGTGTATGACAACCCACAAGGAGAGCTCCTTCTGGACAAAAAGAGAGTTTCTACCTTTAATGAGATGGATTCCATATATTAAAAAATGGACAGATCACATATGGAGAACTCCATGGACTGTGGCTCTGTAAACAGCATTTTCCAAAGCAATTTCTGAAATTTCTAGTTTAACCTTTAACATATTTTGTGCATGTTGGATCTGCCCTTCCCTAAAACAAGACCTTAAGAAATTTGATTTTGAAGTGGTCAGAACAGAATTCACTTCTTACCAAAAAGTACTTCGTCATCTCTTGCATCAGAATGCGTAGTGATGCCCAAGCATGCAGAGTTCACTCGGATTGCTCTTTTTAGACTTGATGAACAACTTGTTAAACATGGGGTGGGTTTCGGGGATACATGAACTGCAGTATTGGTATTGCTGGATTTTGAACCCCTCGCAACCTTAAGGGACGGGCTATAAGTTGAACCCTTGACTTCATGTTGGGGCCTTCTACCACTTCGTCGTCTTGTCCCCGAGAATTCCAGTTCAAAATTATCAGGATCAGTTTTAAGAACATGGAAAACCTTCTTAGCTAATTCAGCTATGGCACGAGCCTGTAAAAACCAAGCTTTGACATTCAGTTGGAGGTCGAAAATTCATAATTTATCTGTGCAGAATTCTTTGAATACGATTGAGTTGTTTTACAGGTAGTAGATAATCATACCTGTCTGAAATAAATGGTGGAAGAGGAATTGAAGTGCATTGCATTTCTGGATATTAGAAACACATCATGCTGCATAACAGTTAAAACTTTTGTAATCAGAAAAGGGCAGAATAGAAGTTTCTTGTCTGGAAGCTACATGGTTCACACATCAACACTGTAAAACAAATGTACCTTCAAAATCATAAATAGAGAACTAATGCTCGATAAAGGAGCAAACCTCAAATTGTTCAAGACTGTTATACATTCCTTCATGAAGTTTAGCCCTCATGGTGCCGAAATCCATAGGCTCTTGGATGACTTCATAATACTCCTCAACCTTATTAGCAGCGATTCCATAAATATAATGAACAAGAAAGGATAACATTCTTGATATGTAAGGAAACTTCTGATCATTACCAACCTCATTTGGGTCAACTGGTTCTGCAAATATTTCATGGGTATCTCTCCTAAGAGATGGAAAAATAAGAAACAGAAGTCAGAACAAGAAAGGAAACTGTTTTCAACCTGCAATGGACACCCCTCAGTAAGAACTTCAACAGCTGCGTCATTGCACCAATTGCAAAAGACACGAGAAAGGAAACTATAATTGCGAATTACTGATGATGTTAAGTACTTGATGCATACAAGAATTCCTCAGTAACTTAAATGATATAAATACTTCAGAAAAATATCCACCTCTGTAATATGTCAACGATATGCTCAAGTATTCGTTTTTCTGGCACCCATGATGTACATGAAAAACTAGATGATTGATCTGATCCAGGAGAACAACTAGAGTCACAAACAGAGAAACTTGGAGATCTGAATATAAATTTAATTAAAAAAAGAAGAAGGAAGGTAACCTGGAGAATGAGCTTGTCCTTTCTGTTTTGGGCCATCTTTTTTCTGCAAAATGGCTTCATCTGGTCCAATAAGGAATGTGAAATACGATGTCAGTGTCACTGAAATCTGCAGTTTGCAATTACATTTTAACGGAGCAAAAAGGCTTACCACTATTGATTGGATGATCTTTATGACTTAGTTTTCTTTCATCTGATTCATCACTTGACTTGAGCTCCTGAAAACAAACTCAACGAACAATGAAGACTTTCTATCAATCCATACAACCTCTTGAGCCACGAGGAGAGACCAAGAGGCAACAGCAAGCTCAAGCACATAATGACAATCACAAATTACTGGTTAGTTACTACCAATCTATAGGAACAGTTTCTGCATGTCATGGTAAAGTGGAAGGCTTTTTCAATTTGAACACAATGTAACCAACTCCCTTTGGAGTTTGGAAAAAGAAGAATGAAAGGAATAGAAGAGAGAAGAGAAAAAATCCTGAAGGAGCCCCACTGACTTAAGAATTACAATGAAAGCAATAAAGATAGTGATGATCATGTAAACCATATGCTGCACTTGAGCTGAAATGTTGGGTGGGGTCAATCAACTGCTATTTCCAACTGCACAACACAAATTCTTCTCATGAATTTATGTATTAGTCATCCACTTTCACCCATATTAGGAGCCCTCTTTAAAACCCACCCAACAGCGTAGAAGTCAGATCCCAAATAAAAGAACAATTGGGCGTGAACAACTAAAATTATAGTGAGCAGGAAACCAGCAAAAATACTTGTCACTGATTATTATTTCCATAAAACAATGAATTTGATGAAGCTGATTGTTATTACCCCACCACTCCAACAACCTTGAATAAATAAATAAACAAATAAAAGTAAAAAAGGAATGGAGGCAGGCAGAGAACTAAAACCTGTTGAGCATTGGGAGTAGAAGCCACATCTTGAAGTGGTTTAAGCTTCCTCTTTTTCTTTGCCCTTGTCCTACAGGCTGGACCCTCAGGTTGGTTCTCCTTTTGCTGCTCCAACTCCTTGTCTTGTACCTTAGCAACAGTACTGGTACTGGTGCTTGTAATGCTCCTACTAAGCCTAGTTTTTTTAGCAACAGTGGTCCTACTCAGTGGCTGAGCCTTCCACACATCCAAAGCAGATATCCTAGGACTCCTCCTGTGTCCCTCTCTTAACATTCTCCTACTCTTCATTTTTGTACTTTTCTAGCCAACAAAACCAAAAAGGAAACAAACCCACATTGTAAATTTTGTACCTTTGTGTTTACTCATTTCAAAGAGGACACCTTTACAGTAAAATAATCATAAAAACCCACCTCAAGTTTGACAAGAACAACAACCCAGGTTTCTTTTCTGCCTAAAAACGTGAAAAAGCAAGTGCAAAATGGCAATGGAGTTCGGTTGAGGTGTGATAGTTTGAGCTTTATAGAAGGAAAAGCAGCCGGAGAAACAGTGAGAAATGAGAATGCAAAAGGGGGTGCATTGAACAGGAACAGCTAGGAAACAAATGGGGTTTAGTTTTTTTCGATTTTAGTGAGAGAGATGCAGTATTTTCAAGCAAGGAAAAGGCATAAAACCCCCTTAATTGATTGCTGTTTTTTGCTGATTGTTTTAAATGCAATCCTGGTGTGTGCAAGCAAAAGTGGCATTTGGCAGGTGAATATAGGATAATCTTACCATCAAAGAGTAATGACAGGATAAATATATTGTAATGATAATAATAATAAAGAAGAAGAAGAAGAAATGAAGGCTTTTCGAAAGCCTCAGCTTTGCAATAACCAGAGTGAGAGAGAGAGAGAGAGAGAGTGTGTGGGGTTACCCAGAAGGGCCAGAACACAACCAGACAAGAAACGAATCAGCTAATAAAAGCGACTATACTATTGTTTTCCTCATCTTGTCTTGATTTTATTTATTTATTACTGTTTTAAAAGTAATAATTTTAAATGTTTTTATTTTTTAAAATTTATTTTTAATATTATCACAACAAAATAATTTAAAATACTAAAAAAAATTAATTTAAAAAAATTTAAATTTTAATAAAAATCAAGTTAAATTTTAATTCCAAATAAGTATAAAAGATGATGGGTTAGAATTATTTGTCCCAAACTTTCATATGTTGAATTTTTTAAATATGTTTTGGTGGTTTTAAGTTTTTATTATTAATTTAAATTAAAATAAAATTTAATTATTAATTATTCTTGGTGTATTTATTATTACATTCAAAAAAAATTTTGAAAATTTTTGTTTTATTTTTTTATAACTTTAGATTGTTTCATGTGCTATTAAAATAAATTAAAAATATTATTTTGATATATTTTAAAAATATTTTTTTAAAAAATAGTTATTATAATCTTAAACATAATCTTAATGTTAACCCCGTTCTTGATATTGAATGATAATAAAAAATATTATTAATAAATAAATAAATATTTAAAATAATAATAAAAAGTTAAAGAGGATAAAATTTTTTACAAGTAAGTTATTAAAATTATTTATTTTCTTATTTAATAAATAAAATAGAGATTATTTTTATTTTACATTCATGTAAGCAACAAGAGGTAACTTCTGCCATGTTTTTAACTATTGATCACAATTTTTAAATATGATTTGGTTTGGTAGGTTAAAATTAGACTAAGTTAAAAAAAATAAAGTGAAAAAAAAACCTTGATATGATCTAACGAAACATGGTAATAAAACTTAATTATAATTGATTAATTTTTATTTTTTTATTAAAATAATATTATTTTAATATTTTTAAAGATAATCCAGTAAACTTATTAAAATTAAAATTCCAAAACTTGAACTGGGCAGACCACCCAGGTCTAAAAACTACGCTATCGATGAATCTCCCAATGATGATGGCGAAAGTGTGGACAGATCATTTCAATCAATTTCATGCATTACTTATTAAAGTCATTTTTACAGCAAAACATCAATTTCCCTTCATAAAAATTAATGAAAGGTCATACGTAAATGATCTACTTGTCTGATTGGACCCATATTTTTCTTTAATTACGAAAGAAATGTATCGAACACAAAATACTAGAGGTTTTCACCCTTCACTACAAATGCAAGGACCAAAATAAGAATTTTCTCAGACAATTATAATATATATGTATGTATGTATGTATGTATAGCATATGTCAAGCATGATGCCCTTGATCATGCAGGATTCAGATTCGCTGAGAGACAAGGAGAAAAATAAATTATTATGAATGTGTGGATGGCTTTGTTGAAACTGGCTTCAGAAGCCATTTTTCTCTAACATTAATAAATTAATTTAAAAAATACACATGAATTGTTGTAATTTTGGAATGTTTCGCAATCTTTATACGGTAGACATAAACTTATTATATTGTAAATTAAAATAATATATTTATATTTTTGCTATTCAAAAATAAAAACCAAATGAATTGATCTTTGAGGGCAAAAAAATCTTTTATACGAGATATATTTGTTATCATAAAATTGATCAGGTCTATAAAAATATATTTAGTTTATCTTTGCAAGTTGCTAGGAGCTTCAACGTCATTTTTTTTTTTTAAAAAAATAATGGATTGACCTTAGTTTTCTTGAAGACAAAATTTCTTGAACTAGCTTCCGGTGGCTTTTCCATTCTTTTCATATTTATTTTTATTATTATTATTATTATCAAGTTCTTCAAGGCAATTTAGTAGTTTAATATTAGTTGGTCCTTGTTGCTCATGTGCCGGCATGGAGGCACCTCTCGATCCCTTCAAGTTATGCATGAGTTTATTCTGATCTTCAAACACTATCTTTCTTGAAAGCATTCGATTCGACGCGACTTCTACCCCATTCTTGGGCAACACACGGCTGGACAGGCTTCAGCCTGGCTTCAAAGACTTCTTTTCTTCTTCTTCTTGATTCTACACTTGCCCTTTAATTTTTTTAATATTCCTTCAATTTATTTTTACTTCAATTTATTTTTACTTTATGGTTAGCTTGAGTTTTCTTATTTATTTTATTTTAAATAATTTATAAAATTAAAAAAAAAAATTTTTATCTCTCTTCAATTTCTTTAACCGTCAAATTTAACCCTCAATGTTTTATTGTATTTTTTTTTCATTTAGGATGCTTTTTAAAATTATGTTTTTCATTTTTGATTTCATTCTTGTTTGTTTTTTATACTAGATTTAATCTTTATTTTTTTGGTTGTTTTATTTTTGCTTAAGTAAATTTTTAAAATTAATTTTTTTATATTTCATACTTCAATATTAAATTTATTGAGAAATGAGTTTCTTAATTGAGCCGGGGTTAGAATTTCACTAATTATGAATTTTAATGATTAATCCAAATTTAGGATATTCACTTGAGTTTGCTTCCTTTTCTTCTCCTTTTTTAAGCTCATATTTCTTTTTCAGTTTTATTTCTCAATATTTATTCAATTAGAAATTGGGCTCTATTATTTTTGTAATTGCTTTTTATATGATTTTTCATTAATTTTGATAATAATTGGAGTTATGTACAATCTTTTTTTTAATTTATATTTTTTTTAAAAATAAATTTTATTTTTGAATTAAATTAAATTAATTGATTAAATATAAATATAGATAAGTATTGCTAGTTAAAAGTTTAATGTTTTAATTTTTAATAATATACTAATAATAATTTTTATTATTACATCGACCTGAATTAATAATCAACTCGACTCGTAACCTTGATTTTGTCTTAAATCGATCTTCAAGTTGAGTTTTAAAATTATAATAATAATTATTTTTATCTTAATATTAACTTAGGTCAATTCTCAACTTGTCTTAAGTTAGCTCTTAGTTAGATTTTAAAAGTATAATATTAATTATTTTTATTTTTAAATTAACTCAGTTCAATTAAACTAATAAAAAAATTAAATAAGCTTGTCCTTCCAATGAAACTATTTTTTTTATTAGAACAACCTCAAAACATAACAAAAAATTATTTTTATGCTGTCTAAAAATGCATCAAACATCCTCACGGAAACAAATTTTCATGTCTAATCCATTATTATCTAGCATTCCATATACTACCTTTAATATACCCTACGAACTTTGCATGTTCATCGATTTCTCAATAGATTTTTTTTCCTTCCTTCTTTCTTTTAACATAGACAGGTTGAACTAAAAAGAAATTCGTTGAGATCTTCCGAATTATCTCAAACCCAACAGACAAGAGTATCAATGTGATGTGTTAAGACTTTTCATGTTATATTAAGACATCTTAATTACAAAACCTCTTAATACAATGAAAAGAGATAATAAAACTAGGAGTTCTGATACTCCCGGCAGTCTTGAAAGATGGAGTGCGCCGAGGCCTAGCTGCAAACGACATCAATTTACAACTTGTCATCACCATCAAAGAACACTTGTTGGCAGGAGTGAGCCGTGTGTAAGCTTCCCGGGGTGCACAATCTTCAACAGCCATGGCATCTAAAGCATGTTGTAGTGGTCGATGGGCACATTCAGCGTTGATCACCGTGCCATTCATGTCTGCCATAATCACACACGGGCTCCTTCTCAAGAAACAGGATCAGAAGCCCACGTCAAGATGTATCCTTAAGATTCCCGGTGGGGAGGTTGTCATATCATCGGCAGCAATAGTGGAGGTGTACCTGTATCCTGATTTGACGAGAGCTGGAAGAAAGAGGCTGCAACTTTCAAATTCATGCCGCTGATCAAAAGCTCTTTAGAAATAATCTGACAAGAAGACCTATCAGTAGCATTAAAGACAGAGTCTTCCCGAGCTTTTCATAACCTATCAATTCATAGTGCGTTTGATTTTGACATTAATTGTTGTCTTTTCTTGGTTGTTTTTATACTCAATTTTAAACCAATCCTAATTTCATTTTGTTTACAAGATTGGTGTCAAAACGGCAATTTACCCTCTCTCTTTTTTTTTCACAATATCAGAAAATATATTTGTTTTTGTATTTTAAAAGGTTTTTGTTAAATAATTTATTTTTTAAAATTTATTTTTTTAGTATTTTCAAATATTTTGATATATTAATGTTTTATAAAAATAAAAAATATTATTTTTATATATTTAAAAAAAATTGTCAAAAATAACCATTCTCGCACGTCTAAATACTTTGTAATATCCAGAAGAGGCTACAATCCTAAGCTCCCTGACGAAGACAAGTTCATGTGATTTTTAGTCACCTGGTTAAGATAAATTTATATGATTTCTTTCATCTCTCGAAGAAGACAAATATACGTTATATTATCTTAAGTGTCTCAAATATGGCTTTATTCACGAAGAATATTATATATAGTTTAAATGTATTTGTTGTTAAATGTCTTGTAGTGTTTTTGCATATGTGACTTTTCATCTTAATAGTGAAGATGCGTGCATGATATTTGGATAAAGAAAATATATGTTCATGCTATTCAAATTCTCATTGTTTATATGATTTATATTCTTACAAGTTTAACATGTTACTATAATTGATAACTTTTTTAGAAAAAATATAAATCAATAATATTAAATCTCACAAAGCTTTGCATATATATATATATATATATATATAAAGAAACAATTATTTTTCAATTTCCATGCACAACACTAAAATTCTTTAAAGTTATGAATTTAAAAAAAATATCATGCTAAATTAATGACATCATCATTTCTATTATCAGTTAAAATTTGAATACATTTCAACTAAGAATCCATAATTACTTTGAAAAAACTAAAATAAGATATGTTATTATTATAAAAAAATAATATTTTTATAAGCTTAATGATCATGGTCTAGATTTATTTTTTAAAAACTCTATAAACTTTAAGATTATTGAAAAATTATATAATTTTTAATTTTAAAAACCATAAAATTAATCAATGTATATATAAGCTGGTCTAAATATTTATATTAATAAAATAAATTTACAATGTTGTTTGTAATGGATCTACTTGTAGTTGTAAGATTATAAAATCAAAACTGGGTATAGCTCTGTGGTATTTTGAATTAATTCTCAATTAAAATCATACAAAGAAAATATTGCCAAGGAAGACTTACCGAATTCTACTTTTCAGGCTTCTAATATACTCCTACAACAAGAATACCGAAGCATAGTTCCGTGAAATATCCTGATTTGATATCATGTCTTCTTATTGCCAAGTAAAATAATTAAGTTTTTGATTAAAAAATTATCAATGAAGACCGGTTGATCATTCAGACTTAATGGCAGAGGCAGGGGAAGCTAGTAAGGATCCCAGTACCTATAAAAAATTATTTTTTCCAATTCTTTTCTTGAAATTTTAACTCTGTAAAATTATTTTTTTTTAATTTAATCTCTTAATTTTTTTTCCCCTTTGCTCTGCCCTGTTCAGAGCCATCCTCTGAAGTGAATACCATAACATTTTATTATCGCGAGCATGATCGTGGATGTGGTCATGGTTATGACTGTGAGAGTGGTCATAATTGTGGCTATAATAACTTTGAATATCATGATTTAATAAGTCAAAAAATAATGACGAGTTCAGTGGAAAGGAGAAAGATTCACAAAATAAACCCTAAAAAAATACGCAAAATAATTGTCATAGATGTCGAACGAAAGATCATTAATTGTTCATATACATCTCATATTTCTAGACATCTTATTGACATTTACCAAGCATCATTGAGAGAGAAAAGGAAGGAAAAGGTGTGTGTGTCTATATATATATATATGAATATTTATTTTTCTAGAGCTTTTAGTGATTTTTATTATGATTCTACCACATAGAATAATACATGGGAGTTTTTTCTTTTTCTTTTTTGAGTTAGTAATGTCAATATTTGAATATTTAATATTATTATTGCATTTAAACTAAGATTATTTTCACAACAATTATGCTTAAATAAAGTTTTTAATGTCAAAATAATTATTTTATAATACATATTGATCACTGTAAATACACCCAATTAGCAAAGCTTGTATTCAATCTTTTGTAATATTTCAATGTCTTAGTATTATGTTTGAGTATCATTAACAGCGAGCATAATATTATCAAAGGGATTTTTTATTATAATAAAATTAGTTATCATATAATATAACCGGACGTTTAGTTTTTCTCATGTATGTGAATATTTCCCTGCATTAGAACTTTTTTGTACAGGTCAGGTATCTGTGTGTTTATTATTATAAAACATAGAGTCTTATCATATGGTAAATTATAATTATAATCGAATAAAATTTTTTAAAATAAATTAAATAAAAAAACCGTGGTAATGCACGAGTAGCTGGCTAGTTAGAAAATTGAGATTTAAAGCATCAAACATCAGATAATTAACCTGAAAAATAAAAAAAAAAGAAAAAAAGAAAAAAGGAATGCAGTTAAAGCAAAGGCTAGGAGATGGAACATTCATGCCAGTCGTGGCCGCGACTAAGGAAAACGAAAAAGGGCCCGGCCCAACCCATTGACTCGCGTCAGCCGTGGCGCGTGTGATTGTTAGAATTTAAAATTTTTACAGGAAGATTGAAGATAAGGGGGTGTTTATTTTAAAGTATTCTTTTTATTTAAAAATATATTAAAATAATAGTTATTTTTTTAATTTTTTTTTATAATTTTCTCAATAATTTAAAATGGTTATATTTAATATTTGTTTTGACATATTTAAAAGATGAAAATCACTTTGTTAAATAATAATATCTAAAGGGGAGGATTACTTTGTTAAAGGCATAGTAGGTTGGGTTTCTATTTTAGAGGAATAATAGTTACATAAAAATTCTTATAGTTTAATCTAAATTTTACTTTCCCTTTATATTTCATTGAATCATATTTTTTATCATGTAATTTACATATTCAATAATATTTTTACATTCTTTTTTTTATTTAATCATAAATATAATTTATAAAAGCACAAAAGAAAAATTATAATAAGGTAAAAGTACGGAGTTTTTTTTTTTTTTTTGTAATTATTCCTTTTAGAAAAAGGAGGCATACATTGGGGACTGACACATGAAAGATATAATAAGTTGGGGACTAGATTGTAATTTCCCTTTACTTTTTATAGTCAGTCAAGCGAGGTGAGGTCAGGAGGCGTTTGGTTGTTTACTAGGCTGCTTCCTCTCTGTTTAAAATCTTCACAATTATCATAACAGAGAGAAATTTCACGCGCCTCCTTCCCCTTTCTTCTCCTCTTCGTTCCTTTCTTTTTCTACTCTCTCTGTCAATTTCTAAGAAAATGTCCTCCTTTCTCCCCATTGGAGTTTTAATCACCCCCCTAAGAAAATAGGTTTGTTGTTATTGTTCTTGGAATTTTCATAGTAGTTGCGGTGGTTGTCTTGTCATGTCTTGTTGGAATTTCCCGTCTTCCTTGCTCTACCAAAAAGTCTCTCTCTTTCTCTTCTTTTTAAGATCCATTTTTGCCACTTCTTGCTCCATATATATGTAATTGCTGTGGTGTGGTGGTGTTGGATTCTTCCCATTCTTATTTGAAGAAGGGAGTATTCTGCTTTAGCCCTTGCAGTTGGAGTCACTGCTGTCAAGATCGGTTTCTTTCCACTTTCTTGATTTTCCCGGTAATTTCTTAAAATTTTCCTTTTTCATCAATTTCCCAGTTATTTATTGCTATTGTTATTATTATTATTATTTGCAATTAATCTCATGGTTTTTCAGTTCTTCTATTTGTTTGTCTGTGAATTACTGACTGCAATACTGATAATTGTAGAAAAAAAAAATTGCGGTATGTCTCCCTTAGCTGGTTGAATTCGTATGCAACCAAAATTCACATTACCTAGCTAATGGCTATTGTATTCGGTGTGCAATAATCGAGCTAAAGTATTTTGAGTGGTGCTGCAACCCCCTATTAATCTAGGCATGCTTGCTTTTGTAACTGATGAGAGAATTTGGGTTTTGCTTATTGGATTTGGAGGCGAGGTCTTTAACGAGCAACTACTTTGAAGATTTCCAATGCATATGCCCTATCCGTTCTCAAGTTTCCTGCTCATCGCCTCTTGGGATTTGGTCATTCTAATCGAGTTCATTCAATTCAACAGATTTATATGAGTTTGTGAACAACTACTTAGCTAAACCTTCTCATCTTATCCTGCTGGTGGCGAGTTGGTGTTTGTTAGAGGTCACTCAGTGGAAGTCAAAGCATGGAAGCTTTTGTGTTATTGTTATGATTATTATCCTAAGATAAGAGGGTGCTTGGGTCTGGTTTCATATGCTCTTTGAATATACCTTATTTTTATTGAGAAAATTTCTGTGGGGTCTAGTATGATAGGTGGTTGTCATTGGAGTCATCTGCATACAAGCACTCAGTCATCTTTGGGTATTTCTTTCACAGGACTATTCTTCCAACAAGGTAACAATATTGGTTTTCCCCTTTACCAGCGACATTATTTCTCGAGGAAAATAATTGTGCATGGTTTTAGTTTATTGTTCAGGCCTTCATTCAAGGTAAATTTGTTCTATTTGTTTTCGATTAACATTAGCATGAGGGATTAAGGTGGATAGTTAATTTTGTAGTCAATTCACTGATTCTTATGCTGTACTGCTAAGACTTGCTGATGGAGAACAAGCAGAGAGAATTGAAGGGGGAAAAAAACTAGAATCCACTGTGGGCTAAGATATTGAAATCCATAAAGGGGTGCTATCTGATTTTATAACAAACTATAAATTCTTGAAACACTTAAAAAAATTCCAATCCTCAGTTTTTGTTCCCACAATGTCTATCCAAAAAATTGGTGTGCATGTTATGATAACTAACTGCCCTTGAGATCCTGCTTATCTCTCATGTCTTTGAACAATTTTCTGTTCCTTGGTATCCTTTCAGATGGATAGGGATTTGCAAAGAACTTCACAGGACGTGCCCCTGTCCACTGCTCATATCCATGTTAATGGTGGTTTTGTAGCTGACCATCCTAGCCACTCAGCAGTATGTGCTCTGTGCCGAAGTATTCTTTCACCTGATAATGATGATCTTGAGATTAGTATATGTGGGCACTGTAAATTTTTGCTGCTTGAAGGTCTTGAGACCCCTACTCGAGATTCTTATTGGAGGAGGCTTCACAGAGGAAGAAGAACCAGGTACAGCAGCTCTGAATCGATTGACACCCTTTTCTCACAACAATTTTCTCAGGTGATTAATTTGGCTAGGCAAAACCACAACACCATTTATGGGAATGAGGATCGATCTATAGATGGTGATAGTTCTGCTAGGTTGTTACAGCGTACGAGCTCTCGCACAACTCCAAGTAGTTCTCGAAGATGGCAGCATCTTTTTTCAGATTCTGAAAGTGAGAGTTTTGATAATGTGGATTCTCTTTATGGGGAGAGTGAAATTAATTTCAGATCCAGTAGGTACCGGGTTTTTCACAGTGAGAGTGATGCCATTTCTTTAAGTGTGTATGGTGAAGACTCTGATGCTTCTGTGGATGTACATGGTGTCTTGGACACAGAAATGTTTATTCAAGCAGATGAGGGAAGCAATTTTGACAGTGATACTGACATAGATCCAATGCATGCTGGTCTCCAACAATGGAACTCTGATGACCTAGAAGAGGAAGAGGATGAAGAAGATGGGGAATGGGAAGAGGCTGATATTGAGGAAGACACAATTGGATCTGTAGAAGCTGGAGCTCGACTTCGAAATATGTTTATTTCAAGTCCTAGCGAAGGTAATGGCCCTGTTAGTTGGCGCAGGCAGTTTCGTTCACCGGAATTTGAGGGCATGAATCGCTGGAGAACCAGGCAAAGTAGACAAGCATATAACCATGGCTTCTTAGCTAACTTGGAAGAATCAGAATTACCACAACACATGTGGAATTCTGAGTTTGGAGATTATGCCACAGGCTTTGGGGATTTGCTTGAAGCTCTTGCTCGTTCTGATATTGGAAGGAGAGGAGCACCTCCTGCAGCTGTGTCTTTTGTGAATAATCTACCACTTGTGATCATCAATGAGGAACATGAGAAGCATGATGGTTTAGCTTGTGCTATCTGCAAGGATCTTTTGTCAGTTGGCACTGAAGTTAACAAGCTTCCCTGCCTTCACCTATACCACCCTCACTGTATATTGCCTTGGCTGAGTGCACGAAATTCATGTCCTCTCTGCAGGTATGAATTTCCAACCGATGATAAAGACTATGAGGAGGGTCGGCAAAACTCTAGTACCAGAATGGAGATGCATGGTATTCAGCGGCAGGAAGTTAGCGAGGACAGTTCGTCGGATGTCTCAGATGAACCTCTTGAAGATGTTCAAAGAGGGAGAGGATTCCTGGATGTGGGCCCGCCCTTAAATAGCTCTGGCAGAGAGGGCAGTGGAAGGAGATGGCTTTTGCTTGCTGCTGCCCCCCTTGTTAGCCTTTTGGGTATTGTCTTTGTGATGTGGTGGGGCAATCCTCAAGGAAGACGGGCAAATGGTCATTGCAATTTCTCTGGGAGAGGCCTGCATCAAATTCAAGCTTCTGGCTCTTCCCAACTCAACCAAAGGGGCAATGGGAGGAGAAGATGGTGGTCTTTTTTCTGATGACTTTCTGTGCCTGAACGTGTTTAGCGCGTAAGATATTTATTGTTTTTTCTTTTCCCACTTATCTTGAATGGATCTAATGTTGGTCGGAAAGCATGATCATGCCTTGCCTCTAATATGGATGACTGGGGAGTGGAACTGGTCAGGTTTCTGAAAGTCCGATGAAGATTTGATATTTTTAGTTGCTGATTGGGCAACATTTTATGCCATTCGATACGCTAATGACTCGAACTTATTCGAAAAATAAACAAACAAATAAATAAAAAAGAGGCCCTCGCACGGTCATGCTTGATTGTTATTGAATCTCCTGTCCCCGTGTTCCGTTCGTTTGGGTTGTAGACTCGTGCTACGGAGGAAACATGTTCCTCTCCTTTATAGTTTATACTTTATACCCTGAGTATTATATTTATATATATATATATATATATATATATATATGTTCAGCTGTAGCAAACATGTTTCAAATAGAAAACAAATATGCAACTTAGGTCATAAATTTAATGAATCAAATAAGTTGATTTTATTTAATTAAATAAAGAAAGACAATGATAATATATAGATCAAGTAAAAAGTGATTACAGTAACTTGGAAAAAAAAACAATGTAATTGAATTCTCAAACAAAATAAATATGGAAGGATAATTAAATAAATAAAAAATAAAACAATTAGGCCACATCAACTAGAATTAACATAGCCTGTTTCTTAACAAACCAATTGTAAAAGTATAAAACTTAAAAAAAATGATATAAAAAATGTCAAAACTAGGTAAGATTTACAACTTGAGTTATGTTAATAAGATAACCAATAAAAGCCAAAACAAGAAAAATAATAAAGGTTAATTTAAAAAAGAATCAAAATTTTAAAGGTTGAAATTATAAAAAAGTTATAATTTCTTTTTAAAAAAATGACTTAAAAAAAATCAAGTCAACTTGTGTTAATTTGATAAATTCATGGTTTAAGTCACGAGATTATGATAATCAAATAAAGAATAAAATAAAAAAATCACAAATATTTTTTTTTAAAAAAGCAAAGTCAATTGATGAAATAAAAAATAAAATAAATTTAAAAAAATAATGTTAACCCGTTTTAACTTCTCAAAGTCATGATCTAGATGATTAAGTCGAAAGTAGCTTGTTTGAAAAAAATACAAAACTCAATTCTCAACAAATCAAATGTAAAAGAATAAAATTAAAAAAAATTCAATTGCACAAAAGGATCCAAAAAAATAGCAATTAAAAGAATAAAGATTAACATTGAAATAAAAAAAATTAAATTAGAGGACCAATAAAAAAAATTTATTGAAAGGTGAAATTGAAAAGAAAAATTAATTTAACAAAATAACAAAAATAATTAAAAGAACAAGGACCAATTGAAAAAAATAATATATCACAAATTAGGATTGGTTGATGAAATTGAAAATAGATCAAAATTTTACAAAAAAAAAACTAGAACAAAACTTAGAAATTAAATGAACAAGAATCAAGGTTCAAATCTCAATAAATAAAATGATAACTCTGAAATTTTAAATAACCAGCGTGATTTTTTAAAAAATAAGAGAGAAAAGATGAAGAAAATAAAGAAAGCAACATTGATGATAACTACCTTACCATTGACATCATGTGCTATATCTCAATAAGAAAAAGATGTTATGATAATTTCAACAACACAGGATATTTTTGTCAATTGGAAGTTAATGCACATATACGTTAAAAGACCACAAGTGTCTCTCTCACACTAATCATTTTTAGTTTTTTTATTATATTTTATATTTATTAAAATATTAAATTAGCTTGATTATAACTAAAGAACAAGGTTGTAAATATGAAAAAGCCCTTGTATGCTTAGTGTTTTTTTTTTTTTGCTTTTATAAATGATTTACTCATTTTATTATGTGTTTAGAAATGTAAAAAAAGCTAGTTGTCTTTAATCAATCTGATAATAATTAATCAGCTTTTCAAAAGAGTAAACTATCTCCGACATCCATTTTAAGGATTTTGTGCGGGAAGAGCAAAATTGTTAATACACTTAGAAGTGTTAAAAAAGACATGTTTACCTTTAATATTTACATTATCTAACTCAACTCAACCTATCAAAATCTAATAATATAGATTTTATAAATAATAGCGACATGTAAAGAAATCTAATAAATAAATAACTTGGGATTGCGAGTTGAGATTTTGAAAATTCATTCAACTCGACGTAACTTGTATAACCCAACATGAGTACCCCGAATTCTTGATGTAAACAACATTTTCCCTTCTATCTTCATCTTTTCCCTCTCTCATCTTGATACTTATAGTTGCTTCTTATTCTCTTAGGCTCTATTTGTTTGTAGGAAAGTTATTTCTTTTTGGAAAGTGAATTTCAAGAAAAATGAATTCCTGAAAAGTAAAGTATTTTTTAATATTTGGTAGTGTTATGAAAAATAAACTTGAAAACATTTTTCAGTGTTTGGTTATGTTATGGAAAATGAACTGTAAAATAATTTATTAATATTTTATTTTTTTCAAGTTTATTAAAATAATAAAAAATAAATCTTACAAATTAAAAATTTAAATAATAATGAAATTGAAAAAAATTCATAAATTATCTCAAATAAAATAAATAATAATCAAAATAATAAAGATCAAATCTAAAAAAAAGATGAAGAAATTAAAATAATAATAATTAATATTTCATAAAGCATTTTAAATAAAATAAATAACAATCAAAAGAATGAGAACCAAATTTGATAGAAAAAAATTTCAATAAAAAAATAGAAGAAAAGCAAATAACAATTATAAAAATAAGGACCAAAGTTAATATAAAAATTAAATTTTAAGAAATAAAATTGAAAAATAAATATTCAAAATAAAATATATATAGCAATCAAAAGTTTGAGAATCAAATTTGATATAATCAACAAATAATGATATTTCTAAATTTTTCACAACTTCCAGAAAGTGTTTTCCTCCAAATTTTTCAGGAAAACACTTTCCTGAAAATCAAGCCAAATTTTCCTTTGACTAGAAAGTATTTTTCATTTACCAACTTTCCTAACAGCAAACAAATATAAGAAAATTTAAAAAGTGTTTTTCCAGAAACCACTTTCTAAAAAACAAACATAAGAAAGTTTGAAAAGTGTTTTGCTGGAAATCACTTTTCGGAAAACAAACACAGCTAAAAAGAAAAATACTTTCCTGAAAATCAAGCCAAATTTTTTTTGATTAAAAAATATTTTCGTTGACTAGAAAGTGTTTTTCGTTTACCAGAAAGTGTTTTTCATTGACTGGAAAGTGTTTTTTATTGATTGAAAAATATTTTCCGTTGATTGAAAAATATTTTTCGTTGATCAACTTTTTTAATAACAAACAAATATAGAAAAGTTTACAAAGTAGTTTCTCAAAAACTATTTTTTAAAAAATAAACATGGCTTTAATCTCTTTATCTTCTCAGCATTCCCCACTTTTACAAAAAATTATATTTATTTGTTTAAAGATTGATAGGATAAGTGTACTTTTCAATTCCATTTTTTTTTTGGTTTGGTGCACAAGAGAACGAGAAAAACAAATAAAAATTTTAACAGTCCAGATTGAACTTGTATTTTAAGGGTCTCATCTAATTTTAATAGTTGCAACCCAATATGTTTTTTAGGATTGTCGAAGGATAAAAGAATTAAGATGCTCTATTCATGAATACATGTAATATCCACGAAAATTTTATCCTAACCCAATATATCCAACTCACCCGGGTCTAAAAAAATTGAATGGATATGGCAACTGATGGATTAAAAAAGGAATAAGCTTAATGTGTGTGTGTGTGTGTGTGTGTTCCAGAGCACCTTCCTGCAGCACTTATAAACAAAGGCTATGTATACATTAACTGCTCCAATGGAGCTTGTAGCTCAACAGGCACCAATGCTCCCTCCCTCGAGCCTCTACTCTGTAACCAAAACAAGAAGAATTATTTCGAGTTTTTGCTAATCTACTTGGCTATTGACAGTGGTTGAAAGTAAAATAAACTGCACTGAAGATAGGTTCGTGTCAACAATGGGTTAGGCTTCGTTTGTTAACGCGGCCAACCGTTAAGAAACACATACTTAACGCAGCGATTTCAGAACAGTATGTTGAGATAAAGGACAATCCATCCAGCCATTGAGAAAATAGCAAAAATATGAACCCAGAATAGAACAGCAGCAGCTTCTCTTCCACAGCCTCTTAGATTCGCCACGGCACCTAGAGAGAGGGGACTGATTAAGTAAAGAGATGCTAACCTTCCATGTCAACCCAATACTAATAACATTGATTTCTTTCAAATGAATTATTTGTCTGTCTGACATTTGAGGGGAAGAATTTTCCATATTTTACCTTTGCCCCACTTCCCAACCAAGTTAAATATAGCCTTCATATACCAGCACAGAAAAATATTAGTTGTTTCTTCTTCTTTTTCTCTTGCATATCACGAACAGTTTCAATGAAGGCAATGTGAAATACTGTTCCCAACAACAAGATTGATTATGAAATGCTAATTTTCTGATTACTTGAAAGTTTGCGTTTTGATTGAAAATGCATAGGTGAGCCTTACCAGAAAGGACAGATGTAGGCATTGTATGCTGCAGAAGCAGGACAAACTTGAACATCTTATCACCAGGAGGGAGGAAGCCAAGCTTATCAGCCAATGTAACTATGCCAAGTCCAGCAGGAGGCACCAAAACTAACCGACCAAAAATAATAGCGGCAGTTGTCCGAAAACCAAGTTTAGAACTTCCCGGTCCTGCAGTGAAACAAAGAGCTTTCACTTGAAATCCACAAAGTGTTTAAGCTGATAATCTAATTTTTCAACAAAACTAAGAGGCCATTACTTCGAATACAGATAATGAGATGGCACAATAAAGTAACAAAAAATTATTAGGGAATTAACTCACCATCAATGAGATTGCCTCCTAGTGCCAACAAAATGCATGGAATCATGGCTTCCCTGAGAACCAGAAGCAGTATAAAGAATCAGCAAAACCAATTAGAAGCATCTTCATCACGCAATGCAGAAGTAACTTGGAAAGAATAAATCACTACTCATGTCTCGGCACTATAAATAAATCTACCTTGACTGCACGAAGAGAAACCAAACACCATACATGCATGTCAAGCTTCGTTTTCAAAATATACAGAAGCAAGTTCGTATAAGATGTTTCTATTTCTATCAAATTATCAGGGATTGTAAGGTAACTCTGCCCTGTTTGTGGAGTTCGCATGTATTATTACACATGCTGTTCAGAATGCATCAGCATGACTAATTACATAAGCCTTTCAGTTCCAAGAAGATGCAATTTGATGATCATGCCAGTTAGGATATAGCAAAAAATTGGTCCTGTTTATCTCAAAAGTTGAGTATCAATACTACTTTCATTTTTTAGTTCTTGAATCAACTCAAGTGATCTGGCATGCATGAAAAATCAGACGTGGGCCTGTTCAGAGCATAGGCAAATGTTTTGAATTCCAGGTCAAGGAAATCTCCAAGAGCTTTCAAAATCTCACTATTTACATGCTATACAAGTTTCTACTTCATTAAAATAATATTGATTCATTAATTCACATAATAAAAAGAATTGTTCTTCTTTCCCTTGTTCTCCCTTTCTAAAGAACCTTGTCAGTGATGAATCTGGACCTCATAGGTAGCCAGCTTGACATGTTCCAATAGACTCACTAATCAGGAAAATGAGCAACCGCAAATAATAAGAAACGCTTGGTATAAGAGGCAGGCATACCCGAGAATCATACAGCTGTCAGTGAAAAAGAAAAGTGGAGCATCAGTTGTAAAGATCAATCGCTTCAAGAATGGTACTGCGCCAAGGAACATGGCTAGGATCTGCAGAAAACAAGGGCGTATCAATTAAAAGGAAAGTTGACAGAGGAAGAACAATAAAAATTGTCTTCTCTCTGTTGTTTCCTTTCCTTTTCTTTATTTGTTTTCTTTTTAATATAATGCACTCTGCTGGTCTTAAGGGGTAAATCCAAGGCTTTTTTATAAGAACCAAGTAACTTTACTAAGCCAGCTGACATCTACAGAGAAAATTGAGTTAAAATGTGCGAGCTTAGAACTTTGCCAGTGAACATAAAGGATGGTGAATTATAAAAGTGATAGTACTCTGCAGCGTTTGGCCTGTCCAACAAGTGGAAGAATAAAGTTATTAACACAATCATGTTCGGGCTTAGTTCCTTTTCATCCATATAAGATGCTTCAACAAAAAATTCTATGAAACCAAGTGGTGGCACAGTTTTCACTAGCATTCTTACAGTCAAGAACAGATTTTGCAATTCTAATAAGTATCCGGAATCTCATGTCACAACATCACCTAAGAGTTCACCATAAATATACCAAAACAAAAGGTTAAAGACGAAAGTGAACTTACAGAAGCAATTATAGGGGGCTGAAGAATTTGCTTCAGCTTCAACTTGACATAGAAAGAGACTAGAAATTGTTTGATCTGCAAAACGCAAGAGTTAATGAAACCCAAGTCTATGAAGAGGAAATAAAGATACGATAAAACACCACCATTAAGTGAATTAGGAGAAAATAGTTTTCTGTGTTTTCTTCAAAATTTATGGTGCTGGGTCACAACTTTGAGAAATCTCTGACAAAAACCAAGAGTGGTGATATTGTCTTAAAACCACTTTACAACTCAGTAAAAAGTCATAAATACCAAGAACAATGAGTTTCGATATTGAGAAGAGTAGTTGAGTTGACATTCATCTTAGTACCATTTCCTTCGTCAAAACTTGGAAACTTAAGAGCAGACTGCAGTTTAATTGACACAGATACCATTGGCACAGCATGTCTATTTATCAATAAGATAATCATGACCTGGAAGTTTAAATGCCAGCTATTTATCAGATATTCATAACATGCATGCATAACTTGATTCTTGCCTTCCCTCTCTTTACAGCATCCAATTCTTCTGGTGCATCCTCCTGGAGAAGCAATGGGACTTGCTCAGGGGGGACATCTTTTGCTGGGCTCTTGATGGAAAGATTTGCGTCCTCAATATCGAAGGTAACTTCAGGTGGAGGCGCCAGCATGTTAAATACGTATGTGTATAAAATGATTGCACCAACCTGGCATGCATCAACCAGTCAACTTCATGGAAAAAAAGCAAAAAAGACATGTTTAACGGTTAAAAACTTCTTCCCTGATTTTTCAACTTCAAGTTTGTTGGGTAAGATAGTCAGAAGAGAGAGTAAACAATCACAGTATGAGTTAGTATTGAGAGAAACCCAAGCTTGTTTCAGCAAGAAAACTACCTGAAGGATAATACACACACACACACACACATATATATATATATGTATATATAAGAGGGAAGAGTGTATGCATGCTAATTCATTAACAACACAAGCACCATAAAGTTATGCAGCCCCAGTCGTCGAGTACAGGCAATAACAATAGACTAATAGATGCTTGAGACTTACCCACTGGCCAAATGAGATGTAGGCAGTCCCATCTGTGCTACATTTTTCTGAGTCGCCAAAAGGTTTGGATGTATCTCTACATAGAGCTGCAATCAAGACAAGTGGCACATTCCCAATATTCCCTGAATGGAAGGATGCATTTCACTGTTACAAACCATGGTCTGAAAAGCATGGACACCAGCAGAAATACAAAGAGACTAGAATTTATCAGGACTTCGAAAATGAAGTGGCTCACCAATTCCGATTTGTATGATTGAAAACATGAAGAATGGATAAGGTGGCCGCACAATGGATGCAACTACAAAACCTATTATTGAGCCAGATATGGAGCCAAGAAAAACATTCATGGGAATAAACCACCTGAAATATAGAATAGATAGCAGCTATAAGAACAACAAAAACCTTATTACCATTCTGCAGATATGGGAAAAGAAAAGAAAAACAAGCAACAATCACCACTCCAACATTTTCTCTAAAGTGACAGCTTGGCCAAGTTGAGAAAATATCAAGCAAGGTAGCAGAAGCGAAAAAACCAGCTGCGATAAAATTAGAGCAACCAGTTATTGATACGTGCATTATCTAGAGCACCAATTTAATCATATAAAACTAAATTAAACTAAACCAAATTTGGTTGAAATTACCCCATTTAAGAGTTTCCTTCCGCTAGCTGGCAAGATGTTAACATGCTTGGAGGCCATAAGAAATCCCAAGAAGCACATGGTAAAAACTTTGGCTATAGGCAGAACAGCAATTTTGATGGTGTTTAAGAGCGACTGTCCTCCGGCCTGGTTTCCGGCGGGGACCATAGCTGATAAGAATCTCTCCATGGCCTCTTTCTTGAAAGAAGCCAATCGCTTCACTCGTTCACCAAGTCTGCTCAGGCAGTCATTTAACAAGATAATATAAATGTCATTTAGACTAAATCCCTAACACATTCGGAAGAATCCTCTGCAAAACTCCATAATGAAAATGAAGGATACTCCATTATATTAACGAACTTCTTTGAAACGGTAACTCTAACAGTAGTGGAAGAGAGAAATTGAAGACGACAAAACCTTAGGAATTTAAAACGATCGAAAGAATTTATAATGGTATTTAAAAATTATATCAAAAGTGCAAAAAGTAAAAAGTAAGTGAATCTGATAGATTTTCTTGAAAGTATTAAAAAAAAAACAAAGAAAAAATGCGAAGGAAAAGGCTAGCAAAGAGCCAAGCCCAATGACTGGCTCTTTGCTATTCTGATTCCAATTTAAATTTAGATATAACTAATCAGCCATAATAATAAATAATAATCTTCGACAAGAAGGAAAGAAAGAAAGAAACGAGGAGGGCCCCTTGCTCGTCTCCACACCGAGAGCCAGAACACGAGCCTGCAATGAGCAACACGCATCTCTGCTAGCTGTTTATCACACAGGTTCTGCCAATTTGATAGGGACATTGGAAACTTCGTGGTCAACATCTGGTGTTTTAAATTAAGATTTAAGATACATGGTGATAAAGAACAGAGCTGCGTGTGCTTGTGATATCTAGCTAGCTAACTACACAAATGGATGCATCTTCCAACATGTCTTCGTATGGGCAATCAACTCTCTGTGCGTTTTTCCCATCTCCACTCATTTCATCAGCTACCCTCCCCCTGCATTTTCAATGCTGAGCTGAAATCGAGTGTCCCTTTCCCGTACTCCTACAACAGGCGCCGTGTCCTCCTCTCATACTTATATTCTTGCTTCCTTAATTAAGAACCGAACTGATGAACGTAGTCATCCACAATTTGAGCAAAGTTGTAGCATATCACAGGGTGTGTCTGCATAGCGTTTCAGCGCTTTCTTAATGGTAACTGGAAGTTCCATGGATATCAGAGACTTTCCAAGGTTTTCTCTACGAAAGGACATGAATCTTTTACGGGTTCCTTGCCATCGGAAGTTAGATTCAGTGGAATTCCAGTTAAAAATTGTTTATATATATATATATATATCTGCGCGCGCGTAATTTTTATATTAATATTTTATAATAATTCAAAAATATTATAAAATAATTTTAAAAATTATAAAATTTATAAAAAATATTGTTAAAATAGACTCTCAAACACCTTTTTAATTTATCAGATGTTGTGGATAAGATTAATTAATTAATTACTTTATGCATTATTAAAATATCAAGAACCCTTTTAATAACTTGATCTGTAAAATTTAATTTTTATTAATTTTTTTATGAGGTATCTTGTGATCATATTGGAATTGTATCTATAGCTAAATTATAAATTTTATTTCAAGAGGTGAAATCAAGGTTGTGATAAAAATTTTTTTTGACAAGATATGAAAAATACAATATAAATTTGGATAATAAATTCAAATCATAAAATTATAAATAATATTTTTAACTAATTATATATTGATGATGCTAGCCAAGAAATTAATTTATATTAAAATCTGATAAAATGAGTTAACAAAATTATAATTAATGAGTGATCTAAATAAAATAAGAGAAATAAAATAATATAAATCAATAAATTAATGTCATGAAGAAATAAAAAGTTTCATAACTAAATTTTTCAATACAAAAAAATCACTAAAAGGTAGGAAATATATATAAATCTAGTGATAACTTGGTTATTCCTATCATAATAAATCTTGATAGACTCTTTTTTGAGTTGCAAGCTAATGAGTTTAAATTAGCAATTAACTAACATAAATTCAATAATAAAATAAATCCTTAAACAATGTTTAATGTGCTAGAAAATTTTTAATTAAAAATAAATAAATAAATAGAATAATAAAAAAAGTCTTTATGTTAAAATTTCTTCATCTAGTTTGAATCTTTAATTTTTATATATTCTTGACAAATTTGAGTTTTAATTTTAAACATATCATTCTCTCCTATTTGGATGAATTATTGGGTTTATAATATATAGTTAGAAAGTTTCAAATATTTAATTTCTATCCTAACTTTAATCAAAGCAAAATTTCATAAGCAAAATTTCATTGGTAGCTCTAAATATGTTTTAAATAGTACACAAAAGGTATTAGTTGATAATATGAGTTTGTTAACTTTGACAATTTAAAATATTACGTTTTCTATCTTCATTTGAACTGAAAATTTACCATAATATATTTTCATGTATCTAATATTTTTATATAAAATTTCAGCTTTATTTAATATATAATTTGAAAGATATACTTATTTTCGCAAAACCAATCAGTTAACATTTAAAACTAATTTAATTCATATTATAAATTTAGTAAACTTGTAAAATCGGATCGAGCTTGTCAATTTTTCATAAGTCAAGTTTAATTTAACTAATTTTAAGTTTTTAATCCAATCTAGTATATTAAATATATATTTACTAATAAAATTATAAAATTTTAAAAAATAACTCGTGATTTTAACAATAAACGAAATTAAAGAATAAAGAATAAGGAGCTGGAGGTTCAAAGTCCCACCTTAATTCTCTCCAAGAATTTGCTTTTAATTCTCTTTAATTTTTTTTTTTTGTTATCTCCACAATACAGCATATTTTTTTTTCTAGTTATTCTAGATCTTTCACCTTTCATGCCTCTTAAATATTTCTTTGAAGCCGTAAAGCCCAAGAGTGGACTAAATCCAGGAGAAACCGGGTGGGAGTGGGCCTTTGTCGATTGGAATAATCCACGCATTTCCTCTTCACTGCCAGCGTGAGGAAGCTGCAACGAAACAACTACATAAATTTGTCTACGAACTCTATCTATATCGTCTACGTTAGACAGCATTTGAGGTTTGAGACAGGAAGTCAGTTACTGTAGGACCTGCAGGGTCTGCACCTATCTGTACATGAAATAAATAAAATTAACAAAAACATTAACGTTCGTGGGAAAAGCAGTGTAGAAATGCATTTGATTTGATTTATTTTGAATTGAAATAATAAAATTATATTTTATTATTTAAAAAACATTAATCAATCTATTTTAAAAAATAAAATATTTTCAAAAGATCTATTAATTATTATAAAATTAATAAAAAGCAGTAAAAAACAACTTAGGTTATATTTGTTTCCTGAAAAGTAATTTTTGAGAAATTACTTTTTAAATTTTTTTGTATTTGTTTACTTTTAAAAAAATTAGTTAACAAAAAATATTTTTCAATCAGCAAAAAAATTTTATAGTCAACAAAAAACACTTTTCAGTCAAAAAAATTTGACTTGGTTTTTAGAAAAGTGTTTTTCTTTTTTGTTGTGTTTTTTTTTCAAAAAGTGGTTGTCGAGAAATCACTTTTTAAACTTTTTTATATTTGTTTGCCGTTAGGAAAGTTGGTCAACAAAAAATATTTTTCAATTAAAAAAAATGGCTTGGTTTTCAGAAAAGTATTTTCCTAAAAATTTTGGGTGGAAAACACTTTTTGAAAATTATAAAAAATTTAGAAATATCATTATTTGCTGATTATGTCAACTTTGATCTTTAACTTTTGATTGCTATATACATTTTATTTTGTATATTTATTTTTTAATTTCATCTCCTAAAATTTAATTTTTATATTAACTTTAGTCCTTATTTTTATAATTGTTATTTGTTTTTTATTAAAATTTTTTATCTATCAAATTTAATCATCGTTCTTTTGATTATTAGTTATTTTATTTGAAATAATTCATGAAATATTGATTATTATTATTTTAATTTTTTAATTTTTTATCTTTTTAATTTTTTAGATTTGATCTCTATTATTTTAATTATTTTTTATTTTATGCGAGATAATTTATGAAATTATATTTTTTTACATGATATAGCTACTTAATTTTTTTTAAATAAATTATTTAAATTAGATTTATAAGTTTTTTTTTTAATTCCACTTTTCACTGCACACCTGAATGAAAATTAAAAATTTTACAGTTTTTTTTTAGATTAATGTGAGGGTATTTGAATAGTTTTTATGTACTATAATTAATTTTATTAATCATGAAATTAATGATTATATAAGTCTTTTATAACCATAATATAAGCAATTAAATATAAGATAAATAAACTTTTTAATTTTAAGTTTTTATTACTTAACCGTGACTAAATGATTAAAATTTCTGCAGCTTGCTCCAAGGAATTGTTGCCATTTCATCTTCTTCTTTTTGACAATCATGTAGTATGAGACTACTATCACATCCATTATATGTGTCAACAAGCGAGCAACATTATTATGTTCAAGTGACATGTGCAGCAACTATGGTGGCCAAAAACATACGTCGCGATGTAATTCTTTCTAGTTAGCTTTTTTTTTTTTCTGTTCTTTTTTGTGTCTGACATTCAAAATATCACATTGGCATTCCAATTTTTTTTTGTTAAAATTTAGTTTGCGTTTTTTTAATTAATATTTTTTTATATAATTTTTTAATTTGTCAGATTTCATCCTTGTTTTTTATTTTTATTTATTTTATTTTATTTTTTTTAATGATTTCATCCTCTTTTATTTTTTAATGATATTTTTTATTTTTATAAATTTTATAAATTAATATTTCTTTTCAATTTTATTCTTAATATTAAATTAATATTGTTCATTCAGCTCAAGTTTAAGATTCAAGGAGTAGCAAATTTAAAGATTAATCAAGATTTAAAAAATTTATCAGGATGCATTTTTTTTCTTTTATTTTCTAAGCTTAAACTTTTTTAATATCATCTTTAAATATTAGATTTGATTGGAGATTGGGCTTTTCTATTTTTATAAGATTTTTACTATTTTTTATTTAAAGATTTTTTTATTTATCATTCTTTGTTCAATTTAATTTTTTCATTAAAAAAAATTTCTACATAAACCATTTATCACTCTTAAATTTTTTTTTCTGGGTTATTGTAATTATTTTTTTATTTGATACATTTATTGTTGTTGTTAATTTTTTTATTATCTAATAAAAATAAAAATAATTTATTTAACTCAATTAGATATATGATCTCAGTTGTAAATTTATCTTACTTCTTTGAAACATGTCTGCAGCAAATCATTTTTTTATGAAAAAGAATCGAGACCACGGCATAAAGTTAAGAATTAACTATTAATCCAGCTTGAAGTCGTACGTTCATGTAACTATAAACATCCAAAGAACTTATTAATGTTTGCAACATTAAGATATGCAACTTGTGGTAGCATGCCCGGACCCGAGGGCAAGTGGAACCGTCGCAGTCAAGAAAAGGGGAAAATAAAAGGGTCGCCACCAAGAGTTTATTTTGTAGGTGTATTTGGTTACCTAATTAATCTCAATAAATACCTAAAATTTATTAGAATCAATGAATTTTGGTCTGCATTATCTGGATTTGGGATTCAGGAATTTATTACTTATGTTTGGAAAAATTGTCAGTACTTCCCTCAAAACACTCGTTAAAAATAATGATTATTTAACAGTTGAAGGTGGTAATATAATAATGGAAGTAACTTGTTCTCATTTTCTACATTTGGGTTAAAAAATTACTGTGCATGCCTGTCATTCTTGCGATATCTTATATATTTATTGAATATACAAAATATTTAATAAATCATAAAATTAATGGTAATATATATAAGTTGGTCTAGATATTTATATAAATAAAAAAAATAATGATCACTAGTAATCAAGAATTGACCTTTATTCATTTCTATCATCTGTTTTTTAAAATTCTGAATAATTATTTTTTTTTTACTATAATATATTCGTGTAAACACAAAAACTAATTGCATGATCTGCAAAATAAAATAAAATAAAATAAAAATCTAGAGGGTATAATCTCAGATTTACTCGGAAGAAAATGGGTATATACAGGACTTGAACTCGACGAGAGACATGAACGTTGGGAGGTCAAAACAGGGGTAAAGTTCCCACAAAGATACATAAATTCCAACATGCAGAGTGGACAAATTTAAAGAAGACAAAATCAGACGGTTTTTGGACCCAACGATCTCTTACAATGAGCAATAGCCGCCTGAATCGAGTTATCTTTAGGACATATTTTATGATTCTGGTCATCACTTGAGAGTTCTTGGTGAACTGGGGAGGATTTTGTAGGGCTTGGGCAACTTCTAAATTTTCTATCTTCGCGGCCAACGCTACTGCTGCTACTCATCGTTTCCACAACTCCTCTAACTGTATCCATTTTCGTCTCCAATACTCCTGACCTCTCACCGTCTCCAAAGAGGTTGTTTGAGTAGACGTTGCTGCTGCTACTTCCTTGCGCAAACCATTTATCAAATGGATTCATTAGCTTCTGATGTGTCCCGGTATTCCTCGGCTCTTGGGGGGAGTTAATCACTTGGCAGGACTTCATAAATGATGCAAGCAGAGTTCGAATCTTCAAGGTTCGAAATTTGATCAAGAACTTCATCACGATCCCATTACTGCTCATGGCTGCTGTCTTTGATCCTTTCATGGTGCTATGATAGATTTGAAACAGGAAATCAACACGGCCAGCGATCAGTGATAATTATTATATTCAGTGCCTATAATAATCACGTATAAATAAATTTAAATTATTTGTCAATACAATCCATACCCATTGTATTGATTAGTTACACGTCTTTCAGCCATTAAAAACTGGTTTTACCGACTGATGGAAGACATCTAAATTTTCTAGCATCACTTACGGGGATAAGTAAATTCTTACATCTATTGTACGTAAATTTTTCATTAAGTATTTAGTTTAGTGATAACATTACAGCTTGATAAAATTCAAGAAAGAGAAACTATATCTACACTTCATTTTTGCTATTTCAGTATTTAGAATTTAGAATTGTAGTAGCAATTTTTTTAAAAAATATTTTTCATTTGAAAATGCTTTAAAATAATTTTTTTTATTTTAAAAGATTTATTTTTATCATCATCATATTACAATAATTTAATATTATAAAAAAATTAATTTTAAACAAAAAAAAGAGAGAGTTAAAAACACTTTTTAAATACACCATACTTCTAACGTTGTAACTGTGACAGAGGAGATCATGGGCTAGATTAGGACATGTGATTAGCCTAAAACTCAAAATCTGAAATGGACCAACCACGGCCCATCCACATAAAATTAGTGATTGTGGGCCACTTTGTTTTCTAAATTCTGATATTGAACACGGCCCTTTCTTGGGAAAAAAGGAGGGCCCAATTTGTTGTTGCATCTCAAAAAAAAAAAAAAAAAAGAAAGACAGAATGAAAATAAGAAAATATAGAAAATACCTGCTGCTTACAAGCTCCAAATGATTGTTGTTAGCCGGACGGCCATTTCCATCATCGGCCTCTGATGATACCGTCAAACTGGGCTTTAACATATTGAGAACACTGTTCACTTTAGGGAACTGCACCTTCCTTTTAATGGCCTTTTGGGCTCTACAAGTAGAAGAAGAAGCCTTGGACCCCATTTGTGCATCCCGTTGACCGCTCTCAATGGAAGGAGAAGAAGAGCTCATTGTGAATGTTGTTGATGATGGAGACGATGGCATTGTGGCCGCAGACTCATGCTCATTACTGATTTTTTTGGTGGAGAGTTCTTGGAAGGGAGCACTAGATGAAAATGATATACGTAGCTCCATTTCCTCATCAGCCCAGCAATTAATACCTCCATGACCATTTTTCTGGGAGGGTTCAAGGGCTATTTCAATGTAGCTCTCGTCGTCGCTCTCATCGAAGAAGATTGATTGGAATGGTGAGTTGAAGTCATAGCAGCCACTGAAGGAGAAACTCTCTTCTAGCTCCGGATCTCTGTATGTGATATTTGCCATGTTACTGATCAGCAAATACCCCTAGGCCTAAAACTAGAGCTGAACAAGATTCTTGAGATAATTGCGATGCATAAGATTCTTTACAGATATTTATGATGATAATAACCTTGAAGCTATAATAGAAAACAAATCAATACAGATCATAAAGATCAGAGGCTGTTGGTTTGGAGGATGGAAACCCATGTGCATGGAGGTGACTAAGCCAGGGTAGATTTGATTTAATCTAAGAAATCTTGCTAATTAGCTATAAGCTTTAACCTTCTTGGTATGGGTTTTGGTTGGAGAGTGAATATCTAAATATAGCCCTGGTCCATATCAGACAACGCCAATGGTTATATCATCATTTTAGGCTCTGTTATTCTAATAAATTCATGTGTTGAGGGTTGGAACGCTCGGACTTGTGTTTTTTCTGGTTTAACAAACCTCAAAATCCCACAACCTCCGTGATTCAATATTCGCTTCTCAGAAGAGCCATCCCATCTTACGTTTGCAGATTTAGTTGTGGCTTGTTTTCCATTGTCGTTGTAGATAATGACCTCTTAACCCATTATTATTTTTTAATTTATTTTTAATATTAACAAATCGAAAAGACACAGACAAAAAAAATCAGTAATTTTTAGCATTCAACGTATCAATTTCAGCATTTAATTATTAAGAATTCAGCGATGGCAAACAACAAATAATCTGATTCTCATAATCGTTATTTGCAATCTCTTAATTAGCGACACATCATAGCATCATGTTATAAGGACAGGGGACTCTCTGGTCTGGTTTCACATCATTTAGCATTGACACTTGGCAGCACATCATCATGTTTCGTATGAATTAATGTGAATCTATAACGCTGATTGAAGATGATTTGGATGCTGAAACAGGGTACCATGTCGTCGGAGAGTTTCCAAGAGATGGCGGAGCCCACCCCAGGTGCTCGGTGCAGACTTGTGTCACAAAAACGCTGAATTCAACTACCCCATTTGCAGTGCTTGTGATGCTGGGGGCTTCGAGACTACCTTATGTGGACCTAAAATCTCTTTGTTGACTTTCTAACCAAATTGACCGGAGAAATTAATCAAATGAACCCTGGAATTGAGGTGGTTTGATGACGTTTTCCAAGTGGAGCAAGCATGGATGCATGGCTCCATCCTGGTGTTTTGTTACTGGCATCTTCTCACATGTATTTGCTTCAGGAATCTTAGTTTTTGTGTCCTTGAAATCACAGACAATCTCCCCAGTTTTTCTCCTGCAGTCCTGCATTCGCTTCATGTTTTTCTGAAAACATAGGCAAGCAAGCCCAACACGAACACACCAATCTGGACCAATGATTAAATCTCATGTGATATAGAATCTTAAAGTTGAACAAGGGATTTATTATCTACCTCAAATCCATTTCCACACTTCAAATTCTTCTAGAATTGAAAAAAAATATAAAAAAATAAATCCTAATATTTAAAGAAAATAATTAATATTCCACCCATAATGAAAAATCCAAAAACAGTTATAAATCCACAAAACTCATTGAAACATCATATAACAAAGATAGTTGAAACATCATCTAACAAAGATGGTTGAAACTAATACAAAATTGACGTCTTGATATTGAAACTCCATGATCCAAATAAGAGTAGATGTGTCTCCTCTTACACATAGATTAAAAGAATCCTCAAGTTTAGTCTTAACTGAAATTTATATGATCATTTCATTTAATATTTTTTTAATATTTTTATTTTTAATTTTATGATGAGTTTATTTAGAATGTATAATCATTCTTAATATTCGCAGACTGATGTATATTATTTTTTTATATTTTTAAATTATTTAAAATATTAAAATATTACTGTTATATTAACTATATTCAGTTAACTATATTAAGAAACTAATTTAATAAATTTTCATTTTTTTGGACTTTGTCAGGCTACTAGTCTCTTTCTTATAATTAATATCTATTATGGTGAAAAACTATGATAAAACAATATTGGTTGCTTAACGAGAAACAGGTCAAAATTTGAAGGTTGCAGTTGCAATATCCCCTTCTAGAAAGGTCCCCACACCCTTTTTTATTATTTTTTAAACAAGAATTGTATGAATCATTTTATAAATGTCATTGGTTGTAAATATTTGACAAAGTCGTTCAAGACGTCAATTTGAATTTTTGATATTAGTTGTTGTCATAATTGTGATATGAAAAAAAAATAATTTTTTAAAAATAATTTTTATTGAAATTGATTTGATATTTATATGTATTTGATTAAAACTGTAGTTAAATTTAAGATTAAATAAAAAATATTTTAATATGTATTATTTAAAATTGAGGTTATAAAATAATTTTATAAAATTTATATTAATATTAATGATTTTTAATATAAATATTATAGATTTAATTATTATTATAACATCATGAAATAAATAATATTTTATATAAAATAATTTTTATTATTATATTAAATTATTCATAATTCTATCATGTATAAAATATATCCGACAGGAACTACAGTTTTTTTTTTTAAGCACACAATAATATCAAGTAAAATATAATTAGAAATAAAATCGGAATTACAATTAAATTATACAAATACTATATTGTGATGCAATTTTTTTTAATTTATATAATATCATTGAATAATATTAAACATTAATTTTTTAATAAAATATAATTAAAAATAAAAAAATATTTTTTATTTTTTATTTTACTGGATTATACTAAATTCAATACATATTAAGTTTTGAATTTAACCTGATCCGACTGAAATTGATCCACCAAGAATAGTAGAGCTTACTACACTGTTAAATTGGAAAGTAGTCAGCCCCACTACTAATTGCACTACTCCCTGAACCGTATATTTAACATCAACATGGTGTAAGAACTGACAATTATATGCTTTTTTTTTCCCTTGTATTTCAAACATAAAAATACTGTAAAACTTATAAATAATAAATTGTTATTGTCTTTACCAAACAGGTTAATGTGCATTTTAATCAAAACACAAACACAACCTTAAAGCTGCATTTCGAACAGGACCCCATGCTCTGGCCATTAAACATATAAAACTTGGCTGTCTCTCTACGTGCACCTAAACTTCATCTTAGAAGATGCAAGGCCGAGAGAGAAATTTGCTTATGCACGCATGATGGGATCTAAAAGATAAGCCGCGTAGGAATGGGTGAAATAAATCCTGAAACATCAAAACCAGCCACGGCACATTCATTACTAACATAGACAAACTTGAAGTCTGAACACCATTAGGACGACATGCCAGTGATTGATTCATGTACGTTTCTAGTTCACGCATATGGAAATCATAGGACTAATTGACAACAGAAAAGAAAGCAAAGGAAACCAAACGAAAATAAAAAAAGGAAGTTCGGAGAGGACTAAGATCGTGAAGATGAATCGTCAAGATCAGCTCCTAACAAGAACGCTCCTCATCATGTCCTTGAATTCAAAGAAATCAACACGACCATCTTGGTTACGGTCGACAGAGGTGATCATCTGATGAATTCTGTCAATCTCTTTGGCTTCAGGCAATCCCAGCTTCCTCAACACGACTTGCAATTCGTGTGCTGATATGTAACCATCCCCATCCTCGTCGAAAACCTTGAATGTCTCTGACAAATCAGATTCCTCCTGTCTCATCCTAGCCTGATCTCCGATATCATTTGTAGCCTCCTCCTCGGATGCAATATTATCGTAACCAAAGAAACTGCTGTCCAATGACTGATGAAGGGAGACAAAATCTTCGAAAGAAAGGCCAGAGCTGCCAGGCTTGATGTGAGATTTGATGGTGAATTCAAGGTCAGAGAAGTCAGCCTCGAGGCCAAGTAGGCTGAGTGCTTGACTAATTTCCTCGATAGTGATCATGCCATCGCCATTCTTGTCGAAAAGATCAAAGATGCGGCGGAGGCGAAGGAAATTGAGACTGGGGCAACGGAGACTGAAGGAGGAGCTTCTCTGGTGACCAGTGAAGGTTGCTGCTGCTGCTTCCATGGCTTGTTTAATATATTCTTGGGTTGTTTCTATTGCAGCAACAGAAACTTGAGGGCCTGAGGAGGGGAGAGGATAGCTCTACTGCTGTGACAATGAGTGATTTTATTGTCGAAAAGGTGAGCGACTAAGCGCGTTTGGCGGCGGCGAGGTTGTTTGGCCAACCAGTCATGGCTCCTGACCATTTCCTAGAACTTCAATTCCAATGTTCTTTATTATGACCAGGGAAAGTCTACGCAATTTCTAAGTCGTACCCTCTCTCCTTTTCTTTTATATATATATAGTTTTTCAATGGGCGAGACTATACAACCCATAATAATTAGATAACCCGTTTATCTTATGCTATGGATTAGATCCAAAAACAATTAAATTAAAAAAAAAGTTTAATTGTAAGAAATTTTTTGATAGCATTTTAAAATTTAATCCAATAAATCAATCTTATAATTTCTTGATATAATCATTTATCTAGTCTAAATTTTAAATAAAATTATATAAAAACTCTCATGATATAACTTAGCTAATTTAATTGGTCTAAAAATAATCAGTAATTAAAATAATCAGTAAAAATATAATTTAATTCTTTAATTAAAAGGCAAAAAAAGATGTTAATAAAAAAGAAAAAGCTTGGCCATGAGAATTGAAAAAAACTATTTGACAAACCTTGCTGGTTATCTTAGTTATTAGTAGAACATTAACATCTAATCAATCTCAATCCAAACACTTAACAAACTCTTGTTCATGAGCCTTTTGAATTTTCAAACTTCATCACTACGCAAATTATAAACCACACAGAATTCATTGCATGGCATGGGAAATTTCGAAGCCATTGAGCCTGCTCGTCCCATTGGTGGATGCATTCCTAACACACGTGGGCTGTTGTGGTGCACACGTAACAAATATTCTCCCTGCAAATTGCTTTTCTCGAAATAAATGAGAGAGAAAGAGCCAGCCTCAGCCATTGAATTTGGAAAACGATTTTAATTCAAATCACCAAGCAGAGTTCTTTCGTGGGGTGGGCGGTCTTTGAATGGTCCGGCGTCGTGTTGGGTCAAGGAAGCTACAAGGAGACCGTTTCATCTTGACTTGGGCCTCCGCTTGCGCATTGACGGAGTTATACGCGCACGCTGTCTGTTTTATTTTGCTCTTCGTGGCTGTTTCTGGAGACGGTTTTCAAAATCTATTTTATTTATTTTTTATAAATTAAAAAAGGATTTGTACATAAAATTCTTTGAAAAATATATATTTTTTTAAATGAATGATTTTTCTTTTTTTTTTATGTTTTTTTTATCAAAATGGTTTTTATTGGTGTCATTCTTTTAATAAGAAAATCAAGGTAAGCAAAATAATTTTTGTAAGAATTTCAGTAACTTTAAAACATGCAAATAAATGCATATCTTCAATTGAGACTTCGTTTCCTGATTGATGATTTTTTTTACGAGAAAATATTTTTTTTATCAAGCATATTGTTTTTTTAAATAAAGAAAACTTATTGTGATTTAAACACCAAGTTTCAATAAAAAAAAATAAAAATTATGCCTCAATATTTTATATGCAATTGAAGAAAAAATAATTAATTTAAAAAATTATAAAAAAAATTATGATTGAATATTCACAAGCACAACATTTAAAAAAAAACTTATAATAAATTTTAATTAGTGAAATTATTGTTGATATTACTATATAAAGCTACAATTTTATTTGAAAACAAGCACAAAATTAAATTATATTTAATAGAGTAATATTTTGATTATTTTATTTATCATGGATTTTAATTATTTTTTTAAAATCTTATTAAAAAAACTAAAGGGATGTATCAAAAGAGGCCAAGCTTGCTTGCATCGATTTCTTTCCTTCTTCTTCATCTTTTTTCCGATGTCCATCCTATTTTAAAATATAAAAAAAATAGTATATTATTTGTAATGGCAAAAAAATCAAGAAAATAAAAGATTGAATTTCAGGATCTTAAAAACTCAAATTAAAATATTTTTTCTATCTAAAACACCAAAACAACACCTAAATAACCTTAATAAATCCATTTAATATGTGTGTAATTGTTCTGGATGAAAATGAAGTTTTTTTGTGCAAAATAGGAAAGGCCTTTTTTATTTTTATTTTGTACCATCTTCTTTATTTTTAAACCATAAATATAAATCCCATCTCATTAAATTGGTTTCTAATTAAAATTTTAAAATTGGGAAACTCCTTGTATTCACAAGAATGAGCAAAGAAAATAATAAAATATTACTAGTATAAATGTAAAAATAAAATCAAAAAATAATAAAATGTGGCGGCTAAAATGAATGATTTTGTTTTTTACTTTGTTTATAAAACAATATCATTTACCATCATTTTTTTTGTAGGAAGCATAGTTAGCAATAGTATATTCTTTTAGGTTGTTTATATAATATATAATGTAATGATATTTTTTAAATTTATGCTATGAATTTAGAATGTGTTTATTTTTACATTTTAAATTTATTTTTTTATGATTTTGAATTGTTTTGATGTATTGATGTAAAAATAAATTTTAAAAAATAATCATTATTATAATTTCAAATACTAAAAAATCAAGACTACTAATGTTTCCTAGCAAACGGTGAATAAAACCTCAGTTAAATTATCGTTGAAAAGAAAAGATCGTTAGTGTATATTTACATAAAATATAACATTGTTTTACACATACTTGATTTTTCATTTTCGATGTTATTTTCTATATTTGTTTTTGAAAAAAAATAGAAGAGTAGAGGATAGAAAGGTCAGATAAAAATGTGATAAAGAAAGAAGAATTTATTATTATTATTATTATTATTTATAACCAGGAAGAAGACGTGTTTAAAATAAAAAACAAACTGTTTAATTAGTTTTATTAATTTGTATAAATAAGTAGACTACGGTGTAATTCACGAGTGTTGAGACGGACGTGGGTTCCATTCAAGTTCATAGATGACGATGCAATAATGATAGCATAAGACACCCACGCACGAATACCGGAGCTTCTCCTAGATATCTTCTTGTCCACACACGCACTCGCGCACGTTCACAACCTCAACTCATCAACCCAAACTCAACGCCTGCTTGATTTTTCAGGGATCAGACAAAGCCCTAGGAACGTGAAAACGACTGACTCAGTGAAGCTGTAATAACTTCTTCTTCTACCTTTTTTTTTAAGGAAAAAAGCTTGCCGTTTTCCTACTTCCTTCCTCTTCAACCTGCTACACTCCCGCCCCCTCTCGCCGCCGCCTCCGGTTCTACAAAAATTCACACAATTTTCTCTTTCAATCGAAATCAGGTAAGCCCTTATTTCAATTTCTAATCTCTCTCATATTCTACACATTTCACTGCAATTCATTAGCTTCTTCGTTTCTTTCTCTGGTGGAAAATAACCGACTTTGGTGCATGTGAAGGCATGGTTTAATGAATAATTATCTAGGGTTTTAATTAGGATGTATGCAGTTTAGTGAATGAGGTTTTCTTTAGGAGTTGTGAAGCAACCTCTTTTTTCTCCCCCCTCCCTCCCCCTGATTATTATTATTATTATTCTAGGATAATTAGCTAATTAGTAGGTGTCACTGTTTTTTTATTTTTGCTCTTCTTAGACAGATATTCTCATGGATTCTGAATCTTGTACGGACAAAACAAACAAAACCCAAGATGAGCAGGCTAACAAGGCCAATGTTGAGCCATCTCTAGGTCCAATCACTCCTGATTCCAGCAAAGAGAGTGGGGATATTCCACTCTTTTCAGTTACTTTAGTTAAAAAACTGCCCAAAGTTCTCTCCTTCACTTCTAAAAGCAACAGAAATGAGGACCTTTTTGACAATTTTAGCAGCCCACGAACACCCCAGGATGGTGTTTTTGACCCATTCGCTCCGAGTCATGAAGACAACGCCTTGGCTCCTCGGTGTAAGAAATACTACGATGAAGCTAGGGCCGGTGTTGCATGCCGGCTTAATTTTACTTCTTCCCTTAGAGCCTTCAGAAATGGGAGTTTTGGTGATGATGTGGACTTCTTATCGGATGAAGAGATGTTTGAATCTGTGTATGAAAGTCTTTTGGAAGCTATTGTTTTGAAGCAAACTGAAGGTGCTCTTGAAGAAATGTCAAAATTGGAATGGGGTTCTGATGATTGCACAACACCTCCTGCGGCTCCTAAACTAACCAGAGTTCCTGATACTTGTCCTGGCGCTCCTCTGAAGCAAAAGGGTAAATCGAGGATTATTGATTTGGGATTATGCAGAAAGCTTGAATTCTAAGAGTGATTCAATTGTGCTCATCTGATCTGCTGATGGTAGGATGCTGTGCTGCCAACTAATTTTATAAGAATTCATTTTGTATTTTGTATGAAAGCTGTTAACATATGTGCCTCTAAGTCATAACTTGTGGTCTATACAGATACTATTACTAGGGATGATTTCCTCTGACCAAGATCACAGTGTAGTAGTAGCATTGTATAGGAATTCTTGACGCTCATTTACTTTTGGAAATTAGCAACTGTTCTTTTCTTAGACAGCAGCAAGTGTACTTATTTATATTATTTCTCTACCCATGGAGGTACATTACATGTATCTCATTATGTGGCTTGTTGAGTTAATAAAAATGAATGCCTTCAGTTGTCTTTGTTGTCTGGCTTTTTGCTGGACTTAATTTAACCTTGTGCCAAAATGAATGGCACAAAAGTATTACATGATGGTTCAGATGTCGTTTTTTAAGCAAGATATAAGATGCTGCACATTCTGGCACTTTATTTTTGTAAAGTACTGATGGACAAAGGTGAGCTTGTATCCGAAATCTCATTGCTCATGCTTTCACGAACATCACCACTGAATATCTGTCTCATTAACGTACTTTTTAGACACTTATGCATTGATAAGCTAATCTGCTAATTTACTCTTTCCATGTCTTTCAAGTATCTAATGGTTTTGGCATTTTGTGCTCCACAATAGTTTACATGCTATTTACTTTACATGTTTACTTTGCTAATTTGCATTACATAGGATAGAGAGATCGACGTTTACCTATTCAGAATGGTTTTGGCATTTTGTGCTTCACAATAAACGAATGAGATCCAGTCTTGATTAGCTTCTCTGATTTCTCAAATTAGATAAGAAATCACATCAAAATGTTAGAAAGTAGGAAACGCAAGTGTTAGCATGTTGCTAGGTGCTTGCAGAGTGATTACAATGTCCTTCTACTTTCCTTTTGTATTTCTCCAAATTTATGCATTTGCCTCTTAGAAGAATGAACTATGCTGAAACAAGGCAGTATTCACTGCTATTTAAAATGGAATGAGATACTTATTTCTGATCAAGTTTTGATGATGTGACATGACTTTGAGATCGAAATTTTTGTGATTGAATAGGTAAAGTTTGAATGCTAATAACAATTACTAAAGGCTAGCTTCAAACTGCTCATATGTTAAGTCGATAATGAGTTTGAAAACTGTATGGATTCTGGGAGGCAGCTGTGGATGTGCATGTGTTTGAGTTGTCTGTGCACATGTACATGTAATTCGCCAAGTTTTTTTTGTGAAGTCCAAGCCGGATATTTATTGCTGAGGAACTGTTGGCATCTGTTTTTTAGCAAACCCCCCCAATATTCGCGGTTTGATAATGATATGGTCGTGATAATTGCATGAAGAAATAGAAGGATGCATTGATTGATACCCACTAATTGGGAGCTAAAATAGGTTCGGTTTTTCTTTTTTTGGTTTTGACATGGCTATGGGTTTGTTTTCTTTCACTTTAGTTTGTGGATTCTTTATCAGGGTTGTAAGTAAGCATTGAAGTAGTGGAACATTTGACATGATATGCATGCCCTCGTTATAGGAAATCCGGATCAAGATTTCCGATTGAAACCTGATCTTTAGGTGTTCACGGTCGGAAACTAAAGGTGATAAGAGACAGTACTGCAAACACAAAAACTATCTAGTAGGCAGTGTTTGGTATGCTGGACAAAGATGACCATAGGATAAACTTATTGTTTTTCGTGAAGTTGTTTGGTGTATTTTTTGACAGTATAAAAATTAATTTTTGTTCTATTTAAGGCCTGTTCTAATGGAAAAATATTTATTCATTAAAAGGAGTTGGTGAAGCTTGTTTGATTCTCTGCAAAAGAGTTAATTTATATTGATTTGAATTAATATAAAAATAAAAATAATTATTATAATAATTTTAAAATATAAAAAATATTTCAGGGCAAAATCTAAGTGTCTTAAGTCAGAAGTTGCTGGGAGATCAACAATTTAAGTGTCTTAAGTCACAAGCTGGCTGCGAGATCAACTTAAAGAATAAAAATTATTATTATAATAATTAATAATTTTAAAATCTAATTATAAGACAAAACTCAAGTTGAGAAAATTAACTTAAATTAAAAATTAAAATCAAAGCAATCTTCGAATGAGTATTTTTTATGTATTTAATATGGGGTTGACTTTGGTTTTTTACTAGATAAAATTAAATTAATTTCTTCTTTATTTTATTTTAAGTCTGAATTTGTTCACGCCTTAGATTGACCGTGTCTTGTTCAATATCTATTAAACATAAAATAACATAGATTATTCATTCCAATACACTCTAAATACAAGAAAAAACCAGGTATTTTTCAAGTCATCTCCAATCCATATTTTCCAGTGTACCAGACACTTTCTTTTGGATCTGTATATGAAAGTGACTGATAGGTAGTGAATGCAAAGAAATTTTTGCCTGTGGCAGTAGCAAAAGTGTTCCAGATGCTAAGAACTGAAGTGAAGAAAGTTCTAGCTAGATGAGTCGCCGTTTCTACATAGATTTTGCCTCAGAATTGCCAATTCATTTAAATCTGTATTGTAAGGTAAGTGATAGAAGATTCAGTTTTCCCTTTGAAGATTCCCCAAAAGCGCTCAAATTCAACTTTGTAGCCACATCGGCACCAAGTTTGAAGCATCGGAATCGCTTCAAAGATTGACAATTAAATTGCGTTCAATGCACGCGGCTGTGCTTAATGCATGGTGGGGCTGTGCACAGAAACTCCGCAATGTTCGGAAACTTTGGGGAAGATAAGAATTATGAACTGATAGTAGCAGATGTTTTTAATGCTATATATATATATATATTTAATCTTGAATAAAAAAGCTGATGTATACTTTTAATAAATTAAAAATAAATATAAAAAAATAAAATATAAAAATAAAAGGAGGCTAGGATTTCATTTATATTGTATGGTCACAATAATAAATTTAACTTAAATATAAAAAAATTATATATAGATAAAACTGAAAAAAAATAAAAATATTGTTCTATCCTTAATAAATAAAATAAAATAATAATATATTTTTTAATATATGAAATCTCGAGTTAGTTTTTAATGTAGTAAAAAATATGCTAATATTATAGATATGTTTTATTGTATCGTAAACTTTTTTAATTTTAAAATATATAAATTAATAAACCAAAAGAGTTATTAATGTTAATTGAATACTAAAATGGAAAGCTAATCTTTCCTATAAAAACAAATGCTTGTAAGTATGCAATTATTTAATCCTGACCTTTTCTTTTAATTTTCTTACCTTAGATATTATAACAAATGTTTATTATTTTTATAAATACATCATGCAAATAAAATTTATTTATATTAATTAAAAAATAAAAGATAAATTATAATAATCTCTTTGTAATATTGTTAAAATACAAATTTTTTTTAAAGAACTACAATTTTAAAAAGGTGAACCATATAATTTAAAAATTAGATAGAGAGGGTATTAATTTAGATGTAAATAAATAAATCGATGCAAAGAAATATATATATATATGTATATATTTATATATATAAAAGAAGGACATTAATTAAACTTTAAAAAATAAACAAAGTTAGAAAAAGAAAAAAAAAAAGAAGGCTAGGCTCATATGCTTCACTAGCTACTCAAGAACGAGATTTTTGTTGTTAGAATGCGGATAATCAACTAAAATATAATAAAAATAAAGTTTAGAATCAAAATACTAAATTATAAAACTAAAGGGACACAAAATGATATTGGAAATTTTTTTAAGCAAAGAATGGTTAAGAGACGCGTTCTGCATGGTTAATAATAATAATAATAATAATAATAATAATAAAACCCTTGCGTTGTTGTCTCCTACGTGATCCTGCCCCCGAATTTGTAAAGCAATAAAACTGATTTTTTTTTTAAAAAAAAATGGAGGATCAGGATGTTATTTTGACACCTCAATATTGAGCCCAATTCCCCCACCGTCGAAACACAAAAGGATTAAATTGAAAAACAATTTATTTAGTGACTGAAGTGGAAATTTTTTCAAAGGACAAGAAAAAAAAGTGAATTTATAGTAATCTACAGTGCTTCCACACCATTTCGATCTTTGTTAATAGTTAGCATATATACTTGTAATATAAAGATTTTTATGGTCTCTACAGTCTACTATCCAAAAGTGGCTGAGAAAAGACGCTCAAAATCTACACAGAACAGAGTAATAAAATAATATATCTTCTCTGAAAGGGTTTAAACTGGTGAACAGAAAAACTAACCGAGTGGCCTGCTTCCTTCCTGATTCCTGTGCCATGTGGTGCGGAAAGCAAAACTGAAGAAGCATAATAGGCATGCATGCTACAGCACAAACTTTTGTTGGTTTCATCATAACTTAGTCTTGCTCTTGCATTCTTGGCTTTGAATATTGATGGAAGGAATATCAATAGCGAGTCGGCAATCAGAAGTAGCAACAGCATGCTTTCTGAATATCTTCAGGAAGGAGACCCTGCCAGGAATTCTCGTTCGTGTTTCAATAACAAGCTGCCCTCGCAGAACATCACTGATTAAAGCTGAAATATGACTTGCCATCGCATCCACCTCTATGGTAAGCTGGGAAGGAAGTGTCCGAGTCCCCTTAGAGGGTATCAGGCCTGGGCACAAGTCAGCCTCTCCCACCTGGTCGCCTTGATATAGAAGGTAGCTCTTTCCAGGGCCATGCTTGAAGCTGGCATGGTTAGGATTCTTGACGAGGAGTGTGAGATTGAGGGTGACGTTAAGTTGGATACTAACAGGAGAGAATGAAATGCGAGGAGAAATGCCTTCGAGGGTAGCCGATACGAGCTCGGTTCTGGGCTCTTTAGGCTTGAAAACTGTCAGGGCAAGGATGAGAACAATAATGAATAGCAGCAGCAGCAAGAGGAGAATTACCCCACCAACAATGAAACACCTTCTTCTCCTGGCCTTGGGATCATGTCCTCGATCATTAGTTTCTATCATTGATGCCTGGAGGGTTTGGCTAGTTGTTTGAGATTTTCAGAGAGGGCAAGGGAATCCGGAGAGCTGTACAGAGCACAGACAGGGCAGGTGAGGAGGAGGTATAAATGCAGGGATGTGCCAGCTATCTAACCTAATTAATTCTCTTTGATTGAAGATTTGCACAGGGTGTTGGAGGTTGGGCTTTTATTAATTTTCGCCATCATGCTCTCTTCTCTCTCATAGCCTAAAAGAACGCTTATGAGAGCAAGGAAGGGGAGAGGCTAAGTTGAAATCTCATGAGGGAAGAAGAAAGAATAAACAAGAGCCTATTCAGCTAGACTAGATAGCATTTGTTTTTGTTTACGTGGTTGTGACTGCGTTTCACTTGAAACGCAGCTTTTGTATGTTTGGTTAAGATACAAAAAAAAATTATTGTTTATGGAGCCTATTTTTTACTGCTTTGAAACGCAGGGATAATCAAAATAGCTTGAGACTGTTTTGTTGCAACTTAGTAAACAATTGCGCGCCTTACAACAGAGGAATAACCAGCCCTTCTCCTTTTTCTTCTTTGAAGCAGTTTGGGGCTGCTTTTGTTACAACTGTGTTACAACACAGTAACAATGACGCGTATTGCAGCAGAGGAATAACCAGCCCTTCCCCTCCTCCTCCTTGTTCTCATTCTTCTTTTGCAAAACATTGGAGACTCCATTGTTCACATTGAAGAACAGTGGAGCGCAGCTCCCTCACCACTGCCCAGGACCGCCACCCCTTTTCCTTCCTTTTCTCCTCCTTCTTTCTTTTACATCATGTCTCCATTATTCATGTTTAAAAACAGTAGAGCACAGCTCTCTCACCACCACTCAGGGCCGCCGCCCCTTCCATTTTCTTTTTTCCTTCTTCTTCTTCTACACTTCTCTGTATCTCCACTATTTAGCTATGTAAACAGCAGGGATTAGCTCCTACCCTGAATGTATTGAATCAAGTCTATTCCCAACTTAAATACATTGAACTGAATATGATTCAGTAAAATAATTTTTTTTAATATTATATTTTATTTAAAAAATTAATGTTTAATATAATCCAATAACATTATATAATTATATTTAAAAGAAATTATATAAAAACATAGTATTTACAGAATTTGATTGCAATTCCAATTTTATTCCTATAATATTTTATCTTATATTATTGCATAGTTCTTATTAAATAAATTTTATATATAATAAAATTAAACATAGTTTAATCTAACAATAAAAATACTTTATATAAAATATTATTTATTGTAATAGTAGTAGCTAAGTCATTAATATTTCAATTAAAAACCATCAATATTAGTATATATTTTTTAATTATTTTATAATGTCAATTTAAAAAATATTTTTTAACCAAACACATTAAATTATTTTTTGTTTAAAATCAATTTTAACTATAATTTTAATCAAAAAATATATTTTATAAAATATTTTTTTTATATTACAGTGGTAATAGTTATTATAATACCAAATACGTTATATAGGCTTTGAATTGAACCTCCTTTTCTTGGCGGACAAAGCTTCTTCATCTATTATGGTGATAAGTGAACTAATGAGATTCTTGTATTGATCCATGCTTGCTTCCCCTTCGTTAAGTACCTTTTGATTTAGATTTTTTATGGTAGGTGCCTTATGATTTTCAAACCTTTTCACTTTTAAGTAGTTAAATAATTTATTACTTTGAGTTATGGGCCTTGAAGTCCAGAGGATGTCTCGATGATGAACAGTTTACATGAATGGTATAGGCAGGTGGATATATACTGTATAATCAAATGCTTCTACGAACATGGCCAATTCAGCTTCTAACAAAATGTCTGCTTAGAAATTTGGTAAATGTTATTTTTAAAAATATTTTTTATTTATAAATATATTAAAATAATATTTGTTTTTAACATCGTCAGGGCTTCCTAAACCAAAGTCATGTGAATAGATGTTGATTTGGTCAATGTTTTGTTCTGAACAAACACGCAAAAATGAACGAGGCTTCTCCAGGAAGCTGCAGATGGGTGTGAGTGTGTAAAGAGAAACAACAGCCTTGAATACTTTGCTATAAACAAACATGAGACACAGTCAAGAACTATGCCCGCATCTGGCCAACCCAACAGCAATCAGAATTACAGTAATATGTTCCTCTATTAATGCAGAATCAATATCTCTATCAATAAACAAGAGATTTACCAAATACATCTGAGAATTGGTAATACGAAGAAACAGAAAACCTACCGCTATAATCTAAAATAGGACTCCCAGGAGAGAAGAAACAATGAAAGAACAAAAGGGGTCCTACAATTTTGTCTTATACTTGCACTTTCGATCCCCAATAGTGCTATTAGAAACAAAAATAACAAGATCACAGCTAGTGGTGGAAGTGAATTGTACTTTAAACAGATTGAAAATGCTTACTTTTCCAGAAATCTTGGTCCAAGTATTAAAGGGAATAGCACCAGCCATGGCGTCAGAAAAAAGCTGTGAATCAGACAACAACCGATCTGCCACAAGCGTAAGAGTTACGTTCATGGGTTGTGTTGAGTCTGCTGAAATCTTACCTGCAGGGATTGGAACTTCACCAACAACTTGACCTCTATAATTCAAGAAAGCAGAGCTGTCCTTGTACTTGGCACTCACTTTGTTTGGATTCTTGATTGAGAGATCCACGTCAAGACTCACGTTTACATGCACACTAAGCCTGGCTATATCCAAAGAAACCTTCAGGTCACTTATGGAGGTGGAATCCACGGTGGTTGTCGGTTGTTTGGGCTTGAACACCGTTAATCCCAAGATCAGCAAGACCAGAGAGATGACGAGTATCACTGCAGCTGTCACCCCTAAACAAACGTTTCTGCGTTTGTGTTTCTTCGGAGATTCAGGTATCATTGCAGTAGCTTTTGATGATTCCACATCCATCTTTTGTTTTTCCTTTCTAAATTTCCCCTTTTGTTTCCATGTGCTTCGGGTTTGTAATTCCAGGGGTGGGTATGCCGTATTTATAGTTCCAACAGGTTAATTTTTTTCAAAGAAAAAATGGCGAAATGAGTTGTATGTTTGTTTGTTTATTATTATTGTTATTATTACTACCATTATTTCTGTATATTTTGGTTTTGTTTTATATAGCAAAATGGCTAAAATAATAGTAAAAAAATAAATCAAAAGGGATTTGATGGATGCATAATTTGACTCAATTTTGTGGAGTTCTTGTATGTTCATAGTTTCTAGATTAAATCAGCCTCATGGTTGGTTATGAATTTAGCATGAAGGGGCATGATTAAGAAAATAAAAAATTCACTTGATTTTTTTCTTTATATATATATATATATATATATATCTTGAATTAAATTAAAAAGGAGAGTGTAAAACCCGATTTGAGAATATGACCCAAGGAGCAAAGTAAAATCAAATGGGAGAGAGTCTAGATAATAGATGCTATCAGCGGTGCCCAGTACTAATACAAAGCGCGTGAGAATTTTTGCAGAGGGCGTGTTAGGTGAGAGAGAGAGAGAGCGTCTACTCTGCCATAAACACCCACTCTTAAATGATGGTGCTAAGTGCTGGTGGTTAGGCAGGAGTTGAAAACCACATTGGCAGCGAAGCCAAGCTCTATGCTATAAATGCTAAGCGGCAGAGGGGCGCGGATTCTGGATTAGGCCAACCGGGTTATGTTAATCCATTCTTTGATTACGATCGGGAGCCGAATAATTAATTACACTGTAAGCTTACCTTCCTAAGCAGGGAAAAAACTAAACTTGTAGCTAGCTGTTCTTATCAGACTTTATAGAGTATGGTATCCGTCAATATAAATAAGTTAAATGTAAACTCCCAATCAAGAATTTTTACGGGGCTTGTAAAATCTAACGGAAAATCTTATTGTGTTAATTGAATAATGAGAAAATAAAAATAAAAGTAAAAAATTGGGATGATATTTTTAATTATTAAATATTTACTTTTGTCATTAAAAATTAAAAATAAAAAGGAGATAAAGCTTTCTGGTTATAATACCCTATTAAAATTTCACAATATTGGTGAAATATTGAAAATTTATACTTTAAATCCTGCCGTGAAAATAAAACTAAAAGTAATAATACCTTGATGAGTAATAAAGATTTAAAATAAAAATAAATAAATATAATATTTAGTGAAGGAGATGACCTTCATAAATAAATTTAAAAGTGTTGTTGAAATTAAAATAATAATTATAATTTTTTTAAAATTTATAATATCAACAAAATTAGTAACAAGTTTCTATGAATTAAAAAAATTAATAAATTTAAAATAAAAATGTTTTGAGACGGGAAAAATAATTTTGATGAATTAATTCTGAATTGTAAATAAATATATTTATAGATTTATTTTTGTGAACTATGAGATGTTAGTTATAATATTTCTGTAATAACTAGTTAAGGTTTATTTAATAGGTATAATTTGATTTTTAAATTTTAATGTGAATTTTCCTTTTGAGCTAATTGTTTTTATAATGTTGAGTTTAACATCTATACTGATATGACACGTGGAAAATCTCATGGAGATGATGTTAGGATAATGAAACATGTTTCAAGAAGGGTGTATCAATGACTGTCAAATGGTTTTGGAAATATTTAGGTTTATATCGATAATTTGAGATCATATTTAAGAATAGTAAAGCTCTATTAAATTTTCAGTAAAATATTTGATAATGTAACTGATAATATAACGAGGATTGAAATATATATATATATATATAATTGTGTATGCATTAAAAGAAAATCCTCGATTTTCAATAATCTAAAATGTTAATTTATGTTTAAAATAGTCATAATTACATTAAAAAAAAAAGGTTGAAGTAAAATTTGTACTTGCAAGAAGACACCAACAAGGGCGATGAAACTATAGTAATCAAGGGTGTTGAAGGTGTCAACAACCGATCTATTACTAGATACTCTAGTTTTACCAATATCTGTATCCATTTTCTGGTCTTGATTTATTCCTTTTTTTTCTTAAAGAGACTGGTTCTGCAGCTTGGACAATGAATTATGAGGGAGAGAGGGGATGTAGTTGGTGACAGGAAGAATGAAGAAGGGGATGACTAATGGTTGGTGATGATGTTTTCATAGAACAGAGAAGGAATAAATTAGATTTTGATTGATTAAGTTTCTCTTGAATAACAAATTTAGAGTTATTACACTTTTATAATCAAAAATCATGAATTTTACAGATTAACCTTGTTGAAACATATCAATTCAATATATTATATTCTCAATATTTTATTTTTAAAAATACCATTTAATACATCACGTAGAGGAGTCATGTATATATGCAACGCATGGTAAGAAGTTAGGTCTTCCTCCGTCTTCTTTCTCATTCCCCAATCTTTCCTCATGTCGTTGATGTTATTATTACAGTGAGAAAGAAAAGAGACAGAGAGAGAGAGATCAATTTCTATTTCTTCTATTATTACTATTATTGTTGTTGTGAATATTCATTCTCTAGGGTTTGGTGTTCCGCTTCAGAAGCAAGATACTGAAGGAGGAGGAGAAAGAGAGCTAGCTGGCTAGCCTATTAGTTTCTGTAAATTAGGGTTTTAATAGTATTCTTCTTATTATTAATAAAATCAATTCAAATTTGAATTTGAAAAGAAGAGAGGTTGGTAAAACTGTTGCGAATTTGAATCTCTCTGTGCGTACGTGCCCGCGCGTGGAAAAATAATAATAAAGAAAGAGAAGATGATGGAAGGCAGGAGGATATCAGCATCGAATCCAAGGCCGTGCTCAGGGAGAAGGATATTAGCAGCGAAGAAACGGGGTCGTTCCGATGGGTTCTTAAACAGTGTTAAAAAGCTTCAAAGAAGAGAGATTTCTTCTAAACCAGATCGTTCTTTCAGCATCACCAATGCCCAAGAGAGATTTCGCAATATGCGTTTGATGGTATTACTCTTTTTATTATTCAATTTATTTTGCTCTTTTTGGGATTTATTTTGCAATTTAATTTCCTTTTCCTTTTCAATTGAGCTTAAATTTATTTTTCTTAGTTTGCTGATGAAAATGGTTAGCAGATCGTTTTTAGGGTTCTTAGTTAATATTGCTAGTGCTACTACTTTGGTATGTACTATGGACATGTAGGAGATGAGGAGAAAAAAGAAAAAGAAAAAGAAACAGAAGAAGCTCTTTCGGCTTTGGATTTTCTTTTATTTATTGTTCTCCTAAAAGAAATGAAAGCCCATAGAATAATAATGACATCAATTTTTGAAAACCCTAGTGAGCAAATGGCTGATTCATGTTGTTTTCTACTTAATCATCCTCTACCTATGGGTCTGACTGATGTGAATTTTTGCGGTAAATACTTTATATATTATACCGAATTCTTTGATGGATAGGCCGATTCATCATTTCTCGGGCATACAAAGCAAGTTGTAAATGATAAAATGTGATATAACATCTTGTAGCCTTATTTTAACATCAAAACGGATGTGCATGACAAAACCCCTTTGTAGTCTTCATCTCTTCTTTTTTAATACTTGGAATGGTGATTGTAGTAGCATGTTCAGCGTTTCCTTTTTCCAAGAAGGATTTTAAATGTTTGATTTCTTCTTCCTCAGGAAGAATACGATACTCATGATCCGAAGAGCCATTGTTCAGTGGTACTACCTTTTTTGATGAAGAGAACAAAAGTTATTGAGATTGTTGCCGCACAAGACATCATCTTTGCTCTTGCACATTCTGGTGTGTGTGCTGCTTTTAGTAGAGGTAGTGACAGACATAGCTCTGATATGAGAAAGAAGTTTTGATCTTTATTTTTAAGAAATTCATTTGCATTTGAGATCTTTTTTTATTGCTAAAGACTATGATTGCATCAAACCTTACCTCCTGACTGTTAAAATGCAGTGACAAATCATAGGATATGTTTTTTGAATGCGAGTCCTGATGAAGTCATTCGAAGCTTGTTCTACAATAAAAACAATGATTCACTCATCACTGTTTCGGTCTATGCATCAGACAACTTCAGCTCCTTGAAATGCAGATCAACAAGAATTGAGTGTGTCTACACGTCTCCTATTTTTCACTCTTCTTTGCCAACTCCAAGCCTTACATAATCCATGTATCCTGATTGTGTGATGGATGCCTTGTATTTAAATGGTTAGGTACATTCGAAGGGGTAATCCAGATGCAGGTTTTGCTTTGTTTGAGTCTGAATCCTTGAAGTGGCCAGGTTTTGTAGAGTTTGATGATGTCAATGGAAAGGTGCTAACATACTCAGCACAAGATAGGTACCTTTCCAGTCGATCTGCAATGAGAACCAAATGTGTGCTCCAATTATCACTCCTAACTCTTTTTTTACTGTTATTTATTGTCAGTATATACAAGGTTTTTGACCTAAAAAACTACACCATGCTGTACTCTATATCAGATAAAGATGTACAAGAAATCAAGATCAGGTACTCTCTCTCTCTCTCTCTCTCTCTCATTGCATGCACACATGTTGAAGACACATCGTTACCTTGTTAATTATAAGATGCTGTTATTATGATGGAAGCCTTTTCCTTTTTGCATTTTGTTAGTGTAGATGCATGACAATAGAATATACTCATCATGGCAGTCAATTTGTATGGTCATTCACTTAACTTTCACATATAATACTATGCATCTTGTCTACCTTTACTTCTGAAATGTGACCAGCATGCTGGTTCTTGATTTGTTTGTTCTGCTTCATAAGTGCCTTCGAAGTTTGCTTATGTCTAGCTTCTTCTGCATCAGTCCAGGCATTATGTTATTGATTTTGAATAGATCAAGCAGCTATGTTCCTCTTAAGATTTTGTCAATAGAAGATGGCACAATTCTCAAAGATTTCGATCATCTGCTTCATCGAAATAAGAAGGTGGACTTCATCGAGCAATTTAATGAAAAGCTTCTTGTCAAGCAGGAAAATGAGAATCTCCAGATACTTGATGTGAGTTATCTGTCTTTTTTCAGTGTCTATCTTTCAGCTTGGCTTGTTGTCTGCTCCAGTAATTGTATCTTCCTTCTGCAGGTTAGACATACTGGTATTAGGGAAGTTAGCAGAACTGAGTTCTTGACACCATCAGCATTTATCTTCCTGTACGAAAACCAGTTGTTCTTAACATTCAGAAATAGAACTGTTACTGTTTGGAATTTTCGTGGAGAGCTTGTTACTTCATTTGAGGATCATCTCTTATGGCATCCTGACTGTAACACAAATAACATATACATAACAAGTGACCAGGATCTTATCATTTCATACTGCAAGGCTGAATCTGATGACCAGTGGATGGAAGGAAATGGTAATTTTTTCATCAACCTTCTGGTTAGCAAATACTAACTAATGCTTAAATACTTATGGCTGATGCTGGTTGAGGCCTAAAATCCTGCTAAGTAGAACTTTGCATGTTTTACCTCTTAGAGTTTTGTTCTCTTCTCTTGGAGAAAAAACTAATCTTAATTTTTTAGAATTCAATTACTAAACATAAAACCGAACATATTATACTGGAGTTTTCCCAAAGAACATTTATGTTTATAATTGTTCAATTTTAAGCAGATAGTTTTTTACAGTTTATCCTTGTCAATTCTAGCTGTAATGCCTCTTAACAGCTAGAATGCTGTCAGATACTTTCAGGTTGTCCACAGAAATAAAACGTGTTCTGAAACAGTGTCGGGCCTAAACATTTCAAGCGAGTTTACAATAATTTAGAATTCCATGTGAATTCCGTGCTTCAGTTTGTGTTAATTAAATAAGCTGCTTAGAACTGATCCAAGAGATTATGCAAAATTTTATCATCTATTGTGACTAACTTTGTTTGAGTTGGGGCTTTGGCTAACTGTAATGAAGTGACTTTTCTGAACTGCTGTCTTGTTTCCAACCATTCAATTACTTTGTTATTTCAGACAGTGTTTTGAGTGACTTTGATGCTTTAACCAGTCCATATTAACTATGGAATTTAATTGACTTGGTTTAGAGTTAGATCTGATATCATCAAGAGCTCTGATATACTCTAAAGAACAAATCCTGATCATAAATGCATGTATAGATGGCACGATGCTGTATCAACTTTTGATTTTTGGATGAGATGAAAACTACTAACACACTGTTGGCAAGATGAACAAATAATTGTGAAGAATTTGGAACACTTGTGTTCCTGACACCTGAATGTAAATATTTTGGTCTGCGTGGTGTCCATGAGGACACCCTAAGCGGTCTGCCTATGCCCTTTGATGGTGTTTCTGCATGAACTGCTTTTGTGGAAAGGCCAATAAGCTGTTGGACATTTGTTAGTTTAAGATCTTTTGGCAGTTACCTTAATTGTGATGCTGTGAAGAGAACACCTGATTGGGCAATTATCAAATCTCACTGTCTGATTCTTGACTCAGCTGGTTCTATCAATATCAGCAATATCCTGACAGGAAAATGCCTAGCTAAAATAAATGCCACCAATGGCAGTCCCAAGGATGAGGAGTGCTGCAGCAGTACGGGAAGCTCAAAGCAGAGCTGCTCTCTGATGAAAAGCACAGTTGCAGAGGCTTTGGAAGACATCACTGCCCTTTTCTACGATGAAGATCGCAATGAAATCTACACTGGTAATAGGCATGGACTGGTTCATGCGTGGTCAAACTAAAGATAAGTTTTTCATTATTTTGATTTAGGAACATGGAAACTGCAAGTATGGGATGTTGTCATGACTGCGCGACATATCTTTAGTGCACTGTATCATTAGATTGCATCAGAATTATTGATTCCGTGGATATTCTTGGATTGTCATATAGCAGTTTGTACATTAGTAAATAGGCTACTTGGTTGAGATTCAGAGGTTAAAATGTCCGGACAAGAATTTTTTGTAACATTCATTTGCATTTGCTGAGTAAACAAAATGTTTGCTTGTTAATTATCAGTTTCCGCTCCTGATGCCTGTAATACAGGGACGGTAGGCATTGAATGAGAAAAACTTATGATGGTTATATTGATGCTAAGAATATCTTGTTACTATGGGTAAAGTTTTTGCTACATGTGGGATGGCTGGTCGTAATTTTGTTGCTGTTCTTGTTAACCTCGCAACGCAGTTCCTTAACTTGTTAGAACCAAACCAAAGGAGTGGCCATCTTTTTGATATCTCTGGCATTCTTCATTCCGAAAAAACCATCTAAAGCCCAATAACTGGGTGATGAGAAGGATGTTTAGGGAAGAGAGGAGTGGTAGTTTGCAATGGCAGGGCCAGAGAGGTTTGAGGAGGGGCGAGGCAGGAGGGGGGAGACGTAGTTTTTTTAAAAAAAAATTGCCATCAAAACTGTTGGTTTGCATTCCCAAGTAAAAATTTGAAATGTATTGCTGCTGCTGGTCCTACTGCGGTACATTCACTTTCCTTCGGTAATTCAATTGTATAATTTTAATTACAATTACATTACAATTAAAAATAAAATGAAATGCCTTTGGTTATCAAAAATGTTTTTTTTTTCCCGTTGACATGGCATGTAAAATCACAAATAGTAAATATCAACATAGCACAATTTCTGGTTTTATTCATTTGAGTTTGATCAATTTGAGCTCTGAAAGCTATCCGAAGTCGCTAACTATAGAAGTATTTTGTATGATCAAGAAAAAGCTACCGACTGATAACCATAATATCCAGAAACCATCATATATTATAACTTCTACTTCCGGTCTTAGAATTAATTGTAAAACAAAGGCTTATCTTTATACTAAGATAAGGATCCATGAAAATCTTGAGAATTGATAGCATAAAATTACCCTTAAATCATACTGGAATTAAACTCTATTAATTTGTGTTTCTTATTCGGTGTTCAATTGATGACTATACACACACACACACACACTACAATGAAGTCAGTCAAGCAATCATACACTATCAAACTTCAGTAAGTATTATATAATATCACAGTTATTGATGACATTGATATGAAAAAAAAAGAAGAAACAAAATGGAAAGGAAAGCAGCAAGACAAGAAATGAGAATAACAGAATTATTAATGACTATAAAAAAATTACATGATAACCGACAACATATATATATATATAACCTACAAGAAATTGTCAAGTCATGTGATGTGAATGGTGGTGGTATGTGCTTTGAGATTTAAAAGCTCCAAAGAATGGTTACCACAGCAGGTTTTACTTCTTGCATGAGCACCCTACCCCTGGTCTCAGGTTCAAGAGCTTGGGTTCACGAGCTAGCAAGGCCAGGGAAGGTTGAGTTTGTCAACGTTTAATTGATATTAATGGACTTTCGTTTTTTAAATGAATTGTCTCCAAGCCTTTGCCGAAAGTCCAATCCTCTAGGGGTAGTGGGTACCCACGATGTCCATAAGGTAGTAGAGCTCATTTAACTACTCTCAAAAGAAGAAGAGACAGGGCTGCATGATGCCTTGGAAGATTGTTATTTATTATCAAATGATTTTGTGAACGTGGGTAAACATTAAATGGAAAGAAGTCCAATCAGAGAGAAATGTATTAATTGAAAGAAGAAAGTTGCCTAATTTAGTGGATTGCATTTTGCCTCCGCCAACAGATAGGCAGCAGGTGGCATTGTCATCACAGAGTAGAAACAAAATGGATGGAGCTGTTTCTTCACCCCAAATATGCCTCTAACTCTTGCGCTTCTTTAGCCAACTGTCTGTCACCCATGAAGATGAGAATCTCTCTTTTCATGTGCTTTATTATCAACAATGACGGGATAGTTAGTTTTTGCTCACTTCTTTCCATCCTCGTAATTACCTAGATAGTATAGATTGTGTTGGAGGCGAATGTTAGTTGATAGGAGGGAGAAGGGAGGAAAGGAAGAAAGGGCTGGAATGAATGGATTGGAAGAGCTTATACTCAGGCTGCTGGAAGCAAGGAGTAACAGAGGGAAACGCATCCAGCTGACTGAACCTGAAATACGCCAACTTTGTGTCACCGCCAAGCAAGTCTTTCTTGCACAACCTGTTCTTCTTGAATTAGAAGCTCCCATCAATATCTGTGGTGCGTACATTTTCTTATTACTTCAGCCCATTTCACCTTTTTATGCAATGTATCAATTTGCTTGCCCTTTTCATATATACATGCTTAACTTTGTTCCATCTTTATAATTAACAGTATTTGTAATTCTAATGATCTTCCATTTCAATCTTTCATGTACATGACATAGATGTAAGGTTATCTCATAGAAACAAGACAACGTTTAGCAAATTGACCTGCAAATGCCAGCCGTTTGGACTCCCAGAATCACATGCCAATATTCCTGCAATGCATTTTGTTATTAGTGCTTTGTTTGTACGCAGGTGATATACATGGCCAATATCCAGATCTCTTGCGATTGTTTGAGTATGGTGGGTTTCCACCAGATTCCAATTATCTATTTCTTGGAGACTATGTAGATAGAGGAAAACAAAGTATAGAGACTATATGCCTTCTCCTTGCCTACAAGATCAAGTTCCCAGACAACTTTTTCCTTCTTCGAGGGAACCATGAGTGTGCTTCTATCAACAGAATATATGGATTTTATGATGAGTGCAAGCGTCGTTTCAGTGTCCGTCTATGGAAGATTTTCACAGACTGCTTCAATTGTTTGCCGGTGGCTGCAATTGTCGATGACAAAATCCTATGCATGCATGGTGGACTCTCACCAGAAATGGATAACTTGGATCAGATCAGAGCTATAGAAAGGCCAGCAGATGTGCCAGACCAGGGTATTCTGTGTGACCTCCTTTGGGCAGATCCTGATAGAAACATCAATGGCTGGGGTGATAATGATAGGGGTGTCTCCTACACCTTTGGAGCCGATAAGGTCGCTGAGTTCTTAAAGAAACATGACCTCGATCTCATATGCCGAGCTCACCAGGTCTTCCTATTTCTTCAGTTCAAGTTGTTGCCTTCCTTTCAGCTCTAATATTTGCGCTAGGAATGATGTAATAAATAAGCTAAAATGTTCTTCCATGGGAAATGATTGACAGGTTGTTGAGGATGGCTACGAATTCTTCGCAGACAGACAGCTGGTTACCATATTCTCAGCACCAAACTACTGTGGAGAGTTCAACAATGCAGGTGCATTTATGTGGGTTGATGCGAGTTTGCTCTGCTCATTTCAGATTCTGAAGCCATGGAGAGGTAGAGAAGGGCATCCTGAATAGTTCGCAAGTGAAGGTGGGGAAATGTCAGAAGCCCAACGAAGGAGGAGATATCTATCATCATCCACTACAGACTTTCTGGCCAGTACTATGCCTCTTCTCTCATTGTACAGATTCAGCTTCAAAATGAAACAAGCTTTGGCGTCCTGCCATGAGTAATATCCATGCTGACTGCGTCACCAGCTATCAAATAGAAATGTACATAAAATCTTCTTCCATGCAACTGCTTCATACTGCGTCCTGCATGTATGGATTTTCTTGAGTTTGCCGGCGAGGACACCAACCCTAGGATACATAGTTCACATCCATATTTGATAGTAGAAAATGGATAAGAACTTAAACCGTCACTCTTTTTTTTTAAAGAAATTAGACACATCCACACCCATGTTGTTTCGTTTTATTTGGGCTTTATTATTGGTTTATATATCTTACTTAATGGACTATAAAACCATCCCTTTAATTCTAAATCTCTGTGTTTTTCATTACTGCAAAAATCACCACAAATCCGAAAAGTTGTTTTTTCAGAAAGGAAATTTAAAAAAAGTAAATTTTTAAAAAATAAATTATTTTCTGATAGTTGATAGTATTATAAAAAATAACTTATTGATATTTTGTTTTTTTCAAGTTTATTAAAATAATGAGGAACAAATCTTACAAATTAAAAAGTTAAATGAAAATAAAATTAAAAAAATATATAATTTTATAAATTATCTTAAATAAAATAAATAATAATCAAAATAATAAAGATCATATCTAAAAAAAATAAAAAAATAAAATAATAATAATTAACATTTCATAAATTATTTCAAATAAAATAAATAACAATCAAAAGAATGATGATCAAATTTGATAGATAAAAAATTTTAATAAAAAAATAATAGGAGAAAAGCAAATAACAATTATAAAAATGAGAACCAAAGTTAATATAAAAATTAAATTTTAAGAAATAAAATTAAAAAATAAATATTCAAAACAAAATATATATATAACAATTAAAAGTTTGAGGATCAAATTTAATATAATCAACAAGTAATAACATTTTTAAATTTTTCGCAACTCCTGAAAAGTGTTTTCCGTCCAAATTTTTCAAGAAAATATTTTTTAAAAAACCAAGTAAATTTTTCTTTTTGACTGGATAGTATTTTCTGTTGATCAACTTTTCTAACGATAAACAAAAATAAAAAAATTTAGAAAGTAATTTCTCAAAAACTATTTTTCAGAAAACAAATACAGCAAAAAAAATATTTTTCTAAAAACCAAGTTAATTTTTTCTTTGTTCAAAAAGTATTTTTTGTTAATTAACTTCTTTTAATGATAAATAAATAAAAAAAATTTAAAAATTACTTTTTGAAAAAAAAATACCTTTAATTCTAAATCTTTTCTATGTTTCGCGTTACAGACCAAAATCTCAATTGCCCAGACCAACCTAGCAGTCACCACTGAAAACCTAACACCACTTGTTAACCAACCAAGCCAGCTATGCATATACCACCAACCTAACCTTATTATTATTATTATTTAAAAAAAGAAAAAAGAGGCTGGTTGGACTAGTAGAGAAGAAGATAAAGTGTAAAGCTAAGATATTTCAACACTAAGATTTTTTTTTATCTTTGATTTCTTAAAAAAATAAAAAAACACTTCTCTGTATTTCTTGAAAAAAACCATCTAGTGAGCTTGAGTAAATTATGCATATCTTTATACGAGAGATAAGATAAACTTTGTGATTACAGGTGATTTGTTGTTAGAAAACAAAACAAAACAGAGAGAACGGTCATGGGATTTTTTCGTGGGGAGAGAGTTAGGGAGTCTTCTCCCCAAAAGAGAGTGACTTGTAAAGGAAGGGAGTGTGAAAAACAAAGTATCCTTCTGAAACCAATAAAAAATCGCAGATGAGCAGTGGTACGCCTTCAAAGTGTTATAAATAATCACATCAAATAATTATGTCATCAACCTACTACTAAAATTTAATATTAGTTTTACTTATAATATAAAGGGCTTGGTTATATATAAATGATAGCAACCTATCCCTCTCTGTTTTTTCTTTCTTCAAATCTGATTGTCCTGCATAATTCATAACCTGCTTGTTACATTTTCGGCGCAGATCTATCCAATTATGCTGCCAGGAGATGATATTGTATTCGATATTCTCTTTTTAAATTTCTTTTTGTCATTGTAAGTTCCTTCCAAGAGGTGTAGAATGCATGAATGCCCATTGTATTTCAAACACCTCCTTTCAGCAATGAACATTTGATTATTATATAAAACATGGAAAGAAGCTCGAACTGTATGAAAATGAATCGCCACTTACATATACCAGTGAATACTCTACACTTGATTGTTCGTAGCGACCAGCTAGTTAAGAGGGGCACAACGTGATTTCTTACAGAAAAGTTCTAAATCATCTTGATCAGCAGTTAACCAGGGATCAATTTCATTCTTAAAACAAATGAAATTTTGCAAACTTGGCATGCCATAGAGATTTTTAACATAAATTGCAAACATCATATGCGTGATGACAAAGTTCAAATGTTACATCACCGAGAGGATGAACCAAACATCTTTTAAGAAAAGCTTCACCACGGGGAAGCTCTCCTGTAAAATGCATGATGGAAGCAGAAAGCTACAGCTCCCAAAATCTTATAGCCGGGTAATCAACTTCAGAATTGAGACTTGTCAAGGCTGTCGAAATAGGGATGATCCATGGCTGCTTTGGCCGAGATCCTTTCAGCTGGATCATACTTGAGCATCTTCTGCATTATCCAAAACAAAATCATATAAGCAATCCAATATAGAGGTAATAATGGCAAACCAAGGAGAAGCAAAATGTTAGCGCGAGCATGACGATGAAATGACAACATAAGCCAATTGTGAACAAAATCTAAACTAGTATAATCCTTAACACGCTGTAGCCCGCCGAGTCCTAATTGTTTTGCTTTACTGTAAACCATACTTTGATAATTATGAAACATAAAACTGACTTCATCCATGCCCTAAATTCAGGAAGGAAAAAAAAAACCCTACTCGACGGTAGATATTCCAAGTCTTTGGATTGGGGAACTAGTTCAAGCACAGCAAACTAGACATGCAAAATCACAATTGCCTATAAACCAATTTAAAAAACGAAGCATGAGAATCAGGGCAAAAACAATTCCAGTGCAGAAGATATGGTGAGTGACACGTTAACAGTCAATTCAACCCAACAAGACAATCTAGATTTTTTGTTGCGCTTTCCCATCCATAGAACTAGAAGCTTACAATTGAAAAGGAAATGTAGCAGTAGTAGTTACCGATAAGAGGTCCACCCCTTGAGGGTCCAGTGACGGGACAACTCGTGCAAGGTTTTGAGGCTCCCATTTCGGATAGACATGCCAATCTCTGAGAGCAGTAACTCCTGGCCACTGCTCTTCAGTAGGTGTTCCCAGCAGCCTTCCAATTAAGTGGTAGAAATTAGCATACATAACTTCTAGAATCCAATTAATTAATACACTAAATACGATGTGGTGTTGGTTTGGTTGGGAAGTTACATCAGCCATTCTTTTTATCCATAAATTAAAAGCGCAATATTGAATACCTGAAAATATGAAGCAACTGTTGAAACTCTGAGTCACCGGGAAACAGAGCTTGCCTTCTTGACATTTCAGCTGCAACAACAAAGACAAATACTTTCAAGGAATACCAAAAAAAAAAATTAAAAATTAAAAAGTTGATACTAGATTAGATTAGTAATAGTACCGAAGATGCAACCGACGGACCACATATCGACGCCAGTGGAATAATGAGTGGAACCAAGCAACACCTCGGGAGCCCTGTACCAAAGAGTAACAATCTCGTGGGTGTAACTCTTAAGAGGCACAGTAAAAGCACGACCTAATCCCAAATCAGCAATCTTAAGAATCCCTTTCTCCTGATCAAGAAGCAGATTCTGAGGCTTAAGATCGCGGTGAAGCACACCGTGGCTGTGACAGTGAGCAACTCCCTTGCAAAGCTGGAAGAGAAAACTCTGTATCAGCGAAGGCGAGAGAGGCCTAGGGTTGGCACCTTTGCGGTGAGAATCGATGAATTTCTTGAGATCCGTGTCGAGATATTCGAAAACCAAGTAGAGATTGGATTTGTTGTTGTTGTTGTGGTTGCGCTTAGAGGGATTAGAGTCATCAAGATTGGAGTTGGTGCTATTGGCGTCAACGTGTTCGACGGAGAGGAGGCGGACGACGTAGAGAGATTGAGAGAGCATTTGAAGGAGAGAAACCTCGCGAAGAGCGGTAGGAGGAACGCCTTCTTCGTCCATTTCAAGTCGTGTTTTCTTGAGGGCGACTATTTGCCCTGTTACTTTGTCTTTGGCTTTGTACACTTTGCCGTATGTGCCTTCGCCTACCTTCTCCAGTTTCTCATACTTCTCCATTTTTTTTTCTTTTCTGTTGATGATCCGATCCGATCCGATCTGCAGGGGAGGGGAGGGCAGAGGAGGGAGCAAAACCTAGATAGGATAGAATGAGTTCTTTGGACTAACGACGGTTATTTCCCTCTGTTTGTTTTAGGGAATCGGAATGAGAAACTTATGTGCTTTAGTTTGAAATTCAAATTATGAAGAAAAGGAGGGAGGCTGGGCTGGTTGGTTGTACCAGATCCAATCCAACGGATCGGAGCGTCTCTCCACATCGGTGGAGGTCCAACATGGTAATTATACACGCACCCACCCCTCTAGGCTCTCCTTTTTCTTTTGAATTTTTTTATATTTTTATATTCTCATTGTTGATTTAATAATTGATAAGCAAAGGCAAGAAAATTAATTACCTTTCTTGCCACTTGGGACCCACTTCGAGGTGGAGTTTCCATGTCCAAACCATTTTCTCAATTAACCCCCAATTACAACATGGTAATTATACTTATTGGAATTTAACTACTCAAATCAATAAAATTTTAAATCATCAACATTAATTTATAAATTTATTGTTGTTAAACAACAAAAAAGTTATGGCCATATTTTTTATGTTAGTGATTATAACAAATAAATTTTTAGATATGAATATCATAATTTTTAAAGTATTAATTATCCCTACTGTATTTATTGAAAGATTAAAGTAATATACATTAAAAATAGAGTAAAGCCTTTAATCTATAAACAATTTCTATAAGTATTTTAAGAATTTTTGTTTTGTTTCTAATGAAAATAAATAGAGAGTTTAAAGAGAAAAAATAGAGTGAGAAGAAAATTGATTTCTAATTAATTCTTGCTAATATGTCTCTTTTCAACAAATATCATGAACAAATGACTTTGAAGTGAATTTTATTTTTTTTTGGATTTTTAGAGTATATATTATATGCTATCATGGGATTTTTAAAAACCCTAAAAAAAACTCTAAATTGATTTTCATTGGTTATAGAACCCTAATTGAGAAGAGAAAGGAAATAAGGACGGGGAAGAGATTTGGAAACGAAATTGATATGGCATGTTTATTTGTGTTATATTATATATGAAAGCAAATTTATATTTTTATATTATTTTAATTTTTGAGTTGATTAATGATGTAAAGTGTTATTTTTTTTTAACTACAAATACAAAGTGAAAACACATTGTATTTTTTTTTCTTCTTAACCTTTTTTTTACTACAAGGGTTTAATGAACTTAAAGTTTATTTGGATAAAATAAGTCTTAAGCAACTTGACAAATTTAAATAGTCCACTACTCAGATTATAAGTCTCTCTTTTCTTACAAATTCTTCATTGACTTCAGCATGAAGTTTGAACAACCAACAAGAACCTTTTCATGGAGATTCATGTCAGTATCTATGTGGGTGACCTGGTTAAAAATTATAATGACTCCACATACTTGATATACAATCATACAAGATCACTAGTAATATAATATATACATAGTGTGATTTTTTAAAATGAAAAAACACAACCTTAAATGACTCATTTCCACCCAAAACTTTATCCATAGTTGTTCACAATGTTTTCAAAATAATTGACAAAAATACATCATTGAATACAATCATACAATAAAAAAAAGAACTTAAAAGAGTAAAACATCAAAATCTTATGTTAACAGTGAAAATAAATATCCATTACCAGTAAGGACAAATTCATCATAAACAAAATAATAATTCTTAGTAATTTTATTATTTTATTTATCATAAACTCTCAGGAGCTACATAATTATTACAAACATAGAAATCATATGCCTAGATAAAATTCATTAAGGAATTCATACAACTAAATACAATAATAAACCATCTAGTTTTGAGGAGCATATAATGAACTTGTCAAAAGCAAAACATAGTAAATAATAAGGATATTAATTAAATTTACATTACAACATTAATCATTCAACATATAACAATGTTGTTTTTTTCATATAAAAACACATGATGCATATAACCTTTTTAGCTACACGACATAACTTCACAACAAATGATAGAAACATAGCACAATATCAACCCTTAGTTTGGTTTTTGAGTTAACAACATAACTCTAAAAGAAGCATTTCAAACACTCTTTCTAAAACCATTTGAATCATTCATATAATATTTAAACCCTAAGTTTTTGGCCAAGATATGTCATATGGTTTTAGATTTGAATTTGACGCTCTCCACGTTAATAATTAACTTTATAGAAAATCTTCTTTCCAAGACCAATTCTCAATCTTTACTTGATTGTTTGTTTATATAACCGAACAAACAATCCAGATTCTACTCAGACAATCTTACCAATATGTATATCATCATCTCTATTAATTTTGTTTATATAATTATTTCATGTTTGACAAATACCCCCATATCAATAGTTGGTATTTTAACTTAATGATCAAAACAACATTTTTTATGGTTGACTCAAAACATTCATTTGAAGCCCCACACATGGTTAGATCTCATATTTAAATACATATTTTACATGTCTTCATATTTAAATATATATTTTACAAGTTTTTTAAGGGCCATGAATCTCTCTCCTTTTATTGTATTTTATTATAGGAGGGAAAAGGTTTTCCCTTCAGACAATAAAAAAAAAAAAAGGGTACCACTATTAAAGAAAAGGAATAGAAGCAAAAACTTGAATTTATTTTCTATGTTAAAGAAAAACATGTAGCCTGTAGAGTATCATTGCTGGGAAATAATGGTGATATTGTAGGAAATTCTTTCAAATAAGAGAAAAGCACTTACCAAAAAGCGCATTCAGAATTCAAGAAGGTTTTTATTTAAATACACGGAATTAAAAAAAAAAACATAAAGATTTCCCTCTCCCTTTATTGTCCAAGGAAAACGGTTTTTCCTTTTTTTATTTTATTTTAGTCCTTAGATTTTTTATTTTCCAATTATATGATGATTCCCTTCTAATTTTTAAATACACGGAATAAAAAAAAAAGCATAAAGATTTTTTTCCCCCTACAAAAAGGTTAAAAATTTTACAAGAATGCTCAACCCTCCCAATATGGTCTTATAAAAACCATGATGGAATGGACCATGGTAGAAGCAAGCTCCCGGCGAGCTGGACGTTGGAGAGGGATGCCAATTGCTTAAGTGGGGTCCAACGTAAAAATGAATGGGACAAGTAAATTTTAACAAAATTTTCACATGAATAGACAAACAAATAAATAACCCAAAAGTTTTATAATATTACGGCACCTCCGTAACCTACCAGGCATGTAGCGAGAACCGCTGCCTAAAAAGCACAAACAAGTAGCCAAACCCAGGCATCAAAATAAAAATCAAATACCCTCCCTTCTCTTTCCAAATTAAATTTACGTATTAAGCTCAATTCTCTGGCCAACCTCTACTAGGAAAAGTCCAGCTGATAAGCTTACAGTAACTTCCTTGTATATTTTGTCTTTCGTTTTTCAAGAGAGAAAGCAATGCATGAACTGTTATAAAACCCTAGTCGCAAATAAAGATAGAAACTATCTAAGATTAAACAAATTCCAGAAACCTTTTTATGAAAGACCTCCCTCCAAGCTGTACATAACTTTCACCGGAGAATAGAACTCTGATTACTCACCTGGTGTCTGTTTCCCTTCTTTTCCTGCTAGGATTTGAATTCCTATATTTTCCATATCCATCCTCTTGCGTTCTTGGGTTTCCGAAATAATGTAAAAAAGAAGATGCTCTCGCAACTCAAGGGCAGCTGGATGAAAAACATCACAAACAAGAAGAAAGTAGTCCGCCAACTATTAAATGACCATTTGAAATACAATTCTGTCATTACACCGATGGAGCAGAAATTGAAATGTTCAGTCTGAACTGAGAATGGTAAAGTCCGCTAGCCCAGCGACCAGAATCAAAATTAAATAGAACTTATTTAACCGGAAAATACACTGTACTCAACAGGTTTCCGCAATTATAGTTGCTAATAGTCAAAATTTAAGGAATACTGGTGTGTTTTGAGTAAACATCACTTCTAGTTATCGACAACTTCAATGAGGGTGGGCTCATAGTCGTTAGGAGCCTCAAATCCATGAAGATTGATCACGGTTGCTGCTACATTGGCAAGTCCACCAGTGGGAACATCATTGCGGAACCTGACACCAGCTTTCAATCCAGGGCCTCCAATTGCAATAGGCACCTACACAGGAAGTAAGCGAATTAAATATGTCGACTCTTATCAATTCAAGAAAACGGAGATTAAGAAGCAAGCACCATGCTTCTAGTCCTTCAATGGAGAAAATAAAAGGCAATGTTACTTACTGGTTGAAGAGTGTGTGAAGTGAGAATCTGGAGGTTGCCGCTTTTATCCAGAAGGGGTTTACCAGACTTGTCCCTCTTAACCATGTCTTCAGCATTGCCATGATCAGCAGTAATTACATAGATTCCACCAACTTGCTCTATTGCATCGATGATCATCTGCATTAAAAGAGCATTTCTGGTCAGCCAGAAGGCATCAACATGCCAGGAATTAGGAAGGAATCCAGTCTTGAACAGAGATTATACAACTTACTCATGGAAAATACACATGCTAACAGACCAAAATGGGCAAAACAATCAATTATTTATGTGCATATCCCTATCTAAGCATTGTGTATAACCTTTTAACCATTCATATTTTCCCCTTTCCAAGCATCTACGGCTCTGCCTCAGTTATTGCATGTTAGCTCAAAACTGGGAGGCAGCTTTGCTATTCACATTTGTAAATTAAAATTTTTATTCGACCTTTACAAGGTCCAGTCTAAAATGAAAATAACTGGCAGCAGCAGAATCACTTCCAACCATTTTCCAAGCAATACAATGTTTGCTGTGTGTGCTGATTCTTGTAAATATTGTTTCATTTAATTGTGTTAGCTTTAATCTGATGAAACATAAATCAACTAATGGTATTTCCTGAGTACACTAATTCATTGTCACCAACCAAATGAGAGAAAGGAATTAATAAGAATAAAAACATCAACACTAATGCATGACAACACACCCTGCCACAATTAACTGCAAATCTCAACACCTAATTAAGATTTTCACTACTCAGGAATTTGTGACACTGAATGGACCAGTTTGTAAGTCTGAAAGAATGGTTAGTATAGATCAACAGCAATAAAGTTCAGAACAAAAATAATAAGATATAACACCAATGAAGTTGTACCTTAACAGCACCATCAGCAGCCTTGCATGCCACTACAGTGGCCTCAATGTCTCCTGTATGTCCCACCATGTCACCATTTGGTAGATTGACACGAACCTAAACAAGCATGTGAAACAACATATCACTCAATATTTCTATTTGAAATGAGACCTTATTCATCACATGATATGTGGCATTAATTACCTGGTCAAATTTTCCACTAAGGATGGCGTCCCTTGCCTTTTCAGCAATCTCTAACGCCTTCATCTTAGGTTGGACATTGAATGTAATTCCAACATCACTTGGAATCTCCACATATTCCTCCATTTCTTCATTGAAATAACCAGAACGATTTCCATTCCAAAAGAAAGTGACATGGCCAAATTTAACAGTCTCACTGTTGTACAAAAAGCCAATCATATGTAAGAAAATATCAAGGACTTGAATTTTGCAGAAGATGGAGTCAAATAGGGGAAATTGATTTTATGCTCAATCATACTTGAACAAACAGTTGATAAATCAAGTTGAAGCAAAAGTACAAAAAGTCGCAGCAGAAATACTATCCACCCAGAGAATCTTTTATGCCTAATACCTTCATAAATACCCAAGTGTCCTCTTCCAAAGTCAGGCCAAATTTAGATAAGCTGACTGAAGGGCTAGGCCGAGTAATCAAAGAGTTGTAAAATAGAATAATTGTATTATCCAAACAAACTACTTGGGAGAAACCAGCAAATAAGTATTGACAGAACGGACAAACTATATGCTGCAGGCCTACACTACAGGCCACCCTCAAGGAGTAAATTTACTGAATAGTGTTTTCATCATTCTGCCAAAATAAGGCTCTGAAATGAGTCAAGTTGTCAATTTATGATAAATCTACTTGCATTCCAGAACAATTAAAAGAGCAAGAGAAGCCCAGAGATACAGAAACAAGAAAAGGAACATAGGCTGTGTGATGCACGCAAAGAGTATTCACAGATCAAGATATCAACGGTGCTAGCTCACCTGCAAGCAAAGGTGCAAACACCATTATGCACCAAGTATTCACCAGATGTCCTTTCTATCTCAGGAGGAGTAACGAGGTAATGGCTTGGAAGCTTCAACTCACCATCATATTGAAGCATTCCAGCATAATAGATTTTAGGGACTCGAACCCGATCAAATTTGTCAAAATCTGCATATTCAAGAGCCTTAGCAAGCATAGTCATGCGATCTGCTCGGAAGTTGAAAGTGACAACAGCATCACCATCCCTAATTGGTCCCACAGGATTTCCACTCTCATCAACAATGACAAAAGGGGGTAAGTACTGGTCATTCGCATTGGGTTCTTCTCTCAGTTTCTTGACAGCTTCAACACCACTTCTAAACTTGTATGGGGCTTCACCAAGTACTTGGGCATCCCATCCTCGTTTCACCACATTCCAATCATTCTGCAGAAGATTTGCAGAAAGGGTTAAGGCATGCATAAAGGAATAAAGCTAAATCTATAACTCTAAAGGAACACAAACTGATATCTATAACAACACTCAAGGAAAAGATCACTTTTGTAATTTATGCAAGTTATAATTGATGACATCACCAAGAGGGTAATTACTATCCTCTTCCTAACTTATAAAGGAAGGATATCCATTACCTTCATCTTATCAACAACAACAAAGCCTTATTTTCAAACTATTCAGGGTTGGCTAACCATTCAGCATGATCATAAAATAAATCCTTCTCAATAAAAAGATAGTTTAATCCTTTGTTTGTTGCTCTCACTTCCATCCCACATAATTTTTAGTCTCCTTCTACCTCTTTACCTTCATCTTATAAGGAAATCTTAATTTGCATCAGATTGGCATGCAGGCACGCCATTAATACACCAGCTATAGGCCACCGGTTGCCACCCAAAACGACCAAAGTGGCTAAGAATGATTCTTCATTCCTCCCCAAAATCTTGTTTGACTAGGTCCTAGTTGTCATTTCTCCTCTGTCCAAGCCACACCTCTTTTGGAGGGGAATAGGGGTTTTTGAACCCCCAATGGTGTGAAATATATACTTAGTGATGAGTTTCCTTAGAAATTAAATTACAAAATATGAAGCAGGAAAAAAACAGAAATTCATATGAGAATAGCCATAAATGGGAAGCATCACTGGAATTCTTACCCTTAATTAAGAAAAGAATTTACAGCCATACCTCATAGCGGTCCATGGTGACATACATGCGCCCACCACCAGATGCAATTTGTGCATCAACAGCTTTCTCACGTAAATTTGACAGGTCTTTCTCAAGAGTCTCCACAAAGCCAACACTTGACCCGTCTAAAACATCACGACCATCAGTAAGAAAGTGAACACGGATTCTTTTAGCACCGCGTTCAGCAGCACCTTTCAGCAACAACTGCAGAAAGAGAAAGGACAAGGAAAAAGGTATCAGGGAAAACACTACATGATTTCAGGAGAACAGAGCAAGCACAATGATTAAAGTAATGAAAAACAAATCTTACCTGCAACTGATCAAGCCTTGAGTGAACTCCACCATCGCTCAATAGTCCAATGAGATGCAATGTGCCATTGTCGAAAGATTGTTTAATGTACTTAAATCCCTCTCCGTCATAGATTTTTCCAGAGCCAAGAGCAAGATCAACAAGCTTCGCTCTACATTCACAAGTAAATAAACATAAAACATGTTATATTGTTTATCGTATTTTATTCTTAAACTCTTAAGAGAATGAACCATCTGCATATGAAACTCCTGGAATAGAAATAGGTAAAGAGAAGTTAGATACCCCTGAGCAAAGATGCGACCTGCACCAAGAGCGTTGTGACCAACTTCACTGTTGCCCATGTCATCCTCACTTGGAAGCCCAACAGCAGTACCATGGGCCTTAATCAATCTCCATTTTTCAGGGGCAGTCTATCCAAACAACAAGAACACACAGTTATTGTTTAAACTGTTATTAAATATTAGAATAATAGGTGATAATTAAGGGGAGAAATGTTTTATAAGATTAGATTACATTATTAACAACAACAACGAAAAAAAAAAGGAGAAATATAGTACAGTTTTGAAGGAATCCATGGTAGGAGTATCGGCGACATGGATACAGTTATACTGATCGGGTTTAGCCTCACCCCAACCATCCAAAACCACCATAGCGATAGTCTTTCCCTTTGGAAGCTTAGGATGATCCGCCAATTTCCATGCGTTCTGTCCCGCGCTCCCCATTTCTTTATAAAATCCGGCTTCTGATTCGATTGATTCAATCAATTTAATTAACACAGATAGCGGCAGCTAGCAATGGAGGATGAAGATGAAGAGGAAGAGAAGAAACCGAGGCTTTTCTTTCGGAAACTGAAGTTGGATCTGAGTGGGTTGCGATGGTTTAGTAGATTGGTTTCGGTTGTGACGAAAACCTGTTCAGCGGCCCTTGGTTCTATTTATATACACAATACCACTCTTGCTATCATATTAAACGGTGTTTAACAGGCGGTAGAGGTTAATTTTTAAGATATTTTTTTTGTTTGTAAATATAATTTTAAAAGTTATTTTTTAAAATTACCAAGTGAAAAAAATTTTAAAACAATAAAAATATTAAATTTTAATTTTAACTAACAAGATATTTTTTTATGAATTATTACCTGTACCGTGTCTTCAAACGGCGCGGTCCATTAATCAATCTTAAACGCCGTTTATATGGCTCCTTTTCTAGGGTTATGGCAAACAAGGGTTACACCTGCCCTTTTGCCTTTGATTACATCTCCCGTGATCTTTTCCGACGGAAAATAGTAGTCGTGGTTGGTGGGCTAGGTAAGATATTCTGTAGTCTCTAAATTTTAAGACTGATTATAGCTCGGTGCTTTATATTTGATAACTTATAACTTAGTCCCTGGTTATAGCTTGGTTCCTTATATTTGATTCTAGCACACCAAAATTAAAATAATTCTTCATTGATAGGAAAAAAGACAATAATCTAAAAAAAAAATTACAATCAACTTTCTTATTAGAAGATAATATTATTAAGTACAAAGTTTAAAACTTCCCGATAAAGTTACTAATAATATCTTTTAAAATTTTAAATTTTTATTATTTAACTTTAAGCGATCACAATAAGTTGAGTTCTTCAATCTAAAATTAATAAAATTATAATTTTTTACATAAATTTGTTAGATGAATTAATTATATTTTTCAATAATTTATTGGGCTTGAATTTTGCTTTTATTTTTTTAATATTAGTTTGATTCATTAATTAAATGGTTGGTTCAATAAAATTTGCTCAGATGTACATTTTAGCTGATTGAATTGTAAATCTAAAATTATTATTATTATTATTATTATTTAACAAATCTCATTGCTCATTTTTCAAGTAAAACTTGTTGTTTTTTTAAAAAAAAAAACCACATTATTGGGTTTTTCTCTATCGATTTTAAAGTATCAAAGACTACATTTGATATGTAAAAGAATTCAACATATCTTTTTCAAAAACAAAGGTTAAGGAGCTAATGTACATATTTTAAAAATATAAGGAGCTATGTTGTAATCACATTGAGATTTCAGGGACTAAATCATATATAGTAACTAATCGCTCTCTACTACACATGCATCAGGCGGCCACGCGATTCTTCTCGAGATTTTTTACCTTTTCTTTTATGGTTTCAGATATTTAGGAGTGAAATAAAAGTCACTTTTTTAATGTTTTTATTTCAAAAATATATTAAAATGATTTTTATATTACCATATTAAAATAATTAAAGAAGACTAAAAAATATTAATTTAAATTTTTAAAAAAAATCAAAGTTCCCAACGATATTTTAATTTAACAACTCAGGCTTGATCGTCTGTAAATGGAATATTCTTTATTATCCATTTTATTATACTCCCACTGCTTCTCAATGCATGTCCCGCCCCGTGTTGGTTTTTTTTTTTTTTTTCATTAAGATAAAACGGGGCCCTACAGGTATTTCATTTATTTGACGAATTAATTTACATGTTAGTATAGACTGGATCCTTCGTTGAATAATTTTAAAAATGCATCTCTCACGTTAGTTTAATATATTTTTTAAAAAATTAATAAATTCTTCTAAATACTAATTTCAAAATTTAAACCAAAAAAAAAAGAAAAATTACAAAAAAAAACATCCTATATTTTGATATTATAATTTTCCTCTAAAATTATATTCAATGTTTCTTTAAACATATTTGGATAAACATATTTGGATCAACATTGATGATAAATAATATCTTATTTGTAATTCAAGTAAAATTAAAAAAAAATTATAATAAAAAAAATTAATACAAGTATGCATATCTTTAATATTTTTAACCATGAAAATATTATTCTTAAAAATAGATGAAGCATGAATCCTTCACTCACAGCAAGCACTTGAATATGTCATTGCAATCTTCATCTTTTAATTAATGTATCTCTTTAAATGATAGTCATATTTGATATTTTTTTAATATTTTTCTAAAATAATTGATATTGTGAAATAAACCATAATAAAGACATTTTATATTCCGCCGTTACAAAAACATACAAACATAATTATATACATGCATATGCACAGCAAGTATAAACAATAGTTGTTAACTTCAGGACCCGTGAGATTAGTCGTGGTGCACGAAAGCTAGCCCGGACACCCACATTAATAAAAAAAAATAATAATAATGCAACTAATTCTAAAATGCTTCCTCCTGTAATCATTCAAGCCATGAACCAATTAATTAGGGTTCTAATAGCTTTAGGAATAGCAACCTTAATTTATCATATTAAGGTTTTCATTATTTCGATGACAACTTTCATAATTAGTATAAAACATATAAGGAACAATCCAATTTTTTAATTACCAACCTAAAATCCAATAGTTTAGGGTTTTCAAAACTTCGAGATCAGGCTCAGAGTAAATTACAAATTATTTATTTTTTTGTTAAATCAAGTGTATATTTATAATATTTTAACTATTACCTGCTAATTTAATATAAAATAAATCGACACACATGCCATTCAATCGAGATCCACTTAAAAAACTTGCCTCTCCACTGTTATCTATTATTCATATGAGGTTTTGAGCTCCATACTCGTACGAAAAGATTAGGTATGCAGAGAAAGATCTTGCTTTAAATTTAGTGTTTTTGTTAGGTGTTACGTGTTTCTAGAGAGAGAGAGAGAGAGACTGGAGAGAGAAATCATTTTTGACCTTGTAATTAGTTAGTCTTTGTGGTGGAAGAAAATAAAACAAATTTTCTTTAGATCGAATAGAAAGCCTTACCTGCCCCCATCCACACTCCACACCTAACAGGCTGCCCTTTTTGTTCGCCTACCCCCGGCGCATTTTATATTGTTGCCGTCATAAGTATATATTAATGTTCTTTGATAATGATAATTTCTTTTTAATTTATATTCTTTGTTAAACTCCAACCACATGCGAAAAAATTGTACCAAACTAGAGGTCAGTAAATTTGCTCATTGCATGAAGTTTTAGCAGTAAAATCGTTAGCTGGACAAGCCAATTTTTACACGTGGAAACCAAATTCATTTTTATTATTGCTTAAAAAAGTTATACATATTCTTACGCCAATTTTTACACGTGGCAACCGAAGGGTGTGTTTGGTAACATAGAATCGATTTCCCTTTCCTTTTCCTAGTTTTATATTCTTTTTTCATTATAAAATTGAAAAACAGGTTCATTTATTAAAAAAACATATTTTAATTTTTTAGATGCTAAAAAATGCTTGTCTGTAAAATAAAATATATTGTTCATTTTTTTTAATTTAAAAAATAGTCAAAACTTGTATTGGAAAACTATGTAGAACCTCTAAAACATGCTTCCCATACTCAGCATTGTCACACCCAACATCATATCACCCTATTTTATTTTATTTTATAAGAGAAGAAAGGATTTGTTTTTTTTGGATGGGGTGAGTTGCCATTTTATATTATAATTACAAGAAAATTTAATTAATGTTCGAAGAATTAAGATAAAAAAATAATTATACTAGATATGCAGGATATTATTATTCCAAGATATTATATCTAGAACAAGATGTATTGATGATGTTTAGAGATCTAACACAAGGGACTTGTCATGTTAGAGAAAATATACCATCACCTTTAGAGAAAATATACCATCACCTTAATTCATCCTTTTGTATGTGTAAAGGGGGAAATATTTTAACTTTGTGAAAAAAATCTGTTACTTCATATTATAGTTAATAAAAACTCTAACTGGTTTTTAAATATCTAAAATAATAAGTTGATATATTAAAAAAATATTATTATTTTAAAATATTTTACATAAATTGTTTTACTATTTTTATTTTAAATTAATAATAATTTACTGCATATAATGTACATGTAATATATTTATATGGTGTTAACAAGTTTGCTTGCTATGGTAAGTTAAATCCTTATTAGTGGTTTGAAGTTTAAACCTAGTTATTATAAAAAAATCCATAAAATGAGTCTGATAAGATTTACTTGTTATATGGTTCTAATATTTTTAACTATGATATTCTAATATTAAACTGAAGATAATATTTTGAATTTTAATATTAATGAATATTATATTAAAAAAGATTTAATATTTTTAACTTTGATATCACTAAATACTGAAATGAAGAATAATATTTTAAATTTAGACATTAATAAATATTACACAGCGAAACTTTAATACTACTGTGGATGCCATTGTTCATTCTGCTGTTCATGCAGACTCAAAACCACTGTGGATTCAGACATTTCTATTTGTTTCCCAGCTCCGTCTCGATCGGTCAACTACAACCCCTGCCTGATTATTATATGATATGGACAAAGAGCGAGAGTATAGGATGGGTGAGCGGATGCATAACTTGTTGGGCTTTGATTCTAGTTGGGTTGGGTTTTAAGTGTGTGTACTGTGAGGGGCATCGAGTTTAGTCTCTTGCAATTTATTCCTGGCCACTGGGGTTTAGGTGGGTTTTTAATTACATTTGTTCAGCAGTCTTTCACTCTTTTGATCGACAATTATGGGCCATGCTTCCCTTACTGCAGTTGTCTTTGGTGCCCTGCTATGCGACATAGGCTAGAGAGGCATCGTCGTTCATTTTAATACGCACACTATTGTGCGATATTGAGAGGGTTGCTGCTCTATTGTTTGGAGTTTTTAGTTCAATCTTGACTGGGAGCGTCGGGTTCCAACACTTCTCCTAGGAGAGTAGAGGCGTGGAGGGGAGGGGATTGTAACCGGGTAAGTTTCTCCTTTATTATGGTTTGATTTTAGGCAGCTTTAATTATTTTTATAGTGATGACTTTCTCTGTTTCACTGTCTTTTATTTTTGTCCTCGTTTGATGCATTTTTATGGCCTGGACACTAGCTATTTTGCCTATAAAATGGCTTTTAAAGGAAGAAATTTTCTTCCTCTATTGGCTTTTTGAATTTGTGTTTTGCTTTTTATGAATGTGAATTTTCCTTCTCCATTGCAATGGTTTGATTTAATTTTGATTTTCTCATTTAGACTTGTGCTCGAACTCTTCCATGATGGTTTTTGATTCTGTTGTTGTGAGAACAATTATTGAATCTTTCCTTTTTCTTTGGAAATATTGTCTCTGTTTTTTGTTTGCCACTGTCGCTCTATTTTCCGTTTCCTTTGATCTATATTGGAGGTTAGTGGAGTTTTATGGTCTTCCTTTCACTACTTGGAGGTGCTTTCTTTACGTGTTTTTTCACGATAGTCGATGATATAGTCTTTAGTACTCTTGCTTGATTTCTTATTGACATTCACACGATATTCTGTGAAGTCAACTTGGTTTTGTGTTGGTTTTTTCTATCATTTTGACTTCGCTTGGTTTTGATTGCATGTTGCAATTTTTACTATTGAAGTCATGGTTTTTCTTAGGTGTATGTGTTGTCTGTGCTCTTTTCTTAGAGATGGAAATTGATGTTACAAGGTTCATCCTTTTGAATTTATGACTATTGACTTTTTTTTTCGTTTTTCAATTATATGTAAGGGGTCGTTGTTTACGAGCTGGGCCTTTGATGTTTTGGATAGCTTGAGCTGTTTATTTGTTTGTTTGTGCTATCTTTTGATTTTTCATCTACATCCCTGTGTTTTTGTTTACGGGATTTTCCTTTGGTTTCTCAAATGGCTTCTGCTGTTTATTTAGGTAAGATCGTGTTGTCTCTTGCTTTGTAGTCCTGCAGTTGTATGTTTGTTCTCGATGAATATGCTTTGTGTTTGTCCTTTTGCATTTAGGGAGATGTTATGATTTTTTTTTTTAACAAAAAATGAGATATAGGTTGTGTATCATATGCTCAATACAATGTTGCATGTTGCTTAAAACCATCATGATTTCTTTGTTTATTTAGTTTGGTACTAGTTTAAGGCCTTTGAATAACTTGATTTTTTGAATCTTTTTCCAGGCTCAATTACATCAAGCCTTTGAGAGGTGATGACTGTTTTTAGAAAGATCTTGTTTAGAGTTTCGAACAATTGATCCTGATACTGCTACCTTTTCTATTTTTAAAGGTTTGCTCTGCGATTCTGTTTCTCTTTGGCTTATATCATTTCACACCAGACAAATTCAGAGGACTGTTATTTTTGAAAAGCTTGTTGAGATTATGTACAAAGTACAATGGTTTCTTGATTTTTCATGCATTGTTTCTTTTACGTCATTGTGGTGATTGCAGGATCCTTTTTGCAACTATATATTCTACTTCTCTTATGCTCTTTGCACTTTTTTCTTTGTTTTGAAGTTGCGGAGATGTTGTTATGCTTTTTTAGTTTTCAAAATGAGATTGATGTTGTGTATTAAGTGTTGGGTGCGATGTTGCCTTCTCGGTAGCTCTGGATTAGATTCTTTGTTTGTTTGGTTGGTTTAAGAATGGTTTTATGTCTTTGGATAACCTAAAATTTGAACTGCTTTTCCAGATTCAATTATATCATGGATTTGAGAGGTTGTTGTATTTTTTGAAGTGAACTTCATAGAACTTTATCCTGATTGATTCTAGTACTTCTCACATCTCTCTCTCTCTCTCTCTTATAAAAAAAACCTTTTTGTTAGTTCTTATGCGTTAGACTAGAGTTGTCTATGAGGCATCTTTGCATGGACACAAAGGTTTGTGATGTTTAATTGAGATTATGGAAGCTTAGTTTCAACATTTAAGATTCATATGTATTTACTTTAAGTGTAATGGTTCCATGTAGCAATGCCAAATTTTTTTTAAGAAATTACACATACAATATTACGACAACAGTCCTTTAAAATGGTGGAAACTCCAAGATGTGAAATACCTTCAACCACTTTGTGAACTTTCATCCATGTAGTTTTTTACTGTTGACTTTAGAATGAGTTATTTCAGCTGCCGCCTCCTTGGGTGAGCACTCTTTGTGTTTGATTTTTTGGCACTAACTATTTAAGCTCTTTGAAAAAGCCAAGAACCCTCCTTTTCTCTAAAGGCTACAATTGACACCTTTGTGAGTATCACAATGAGCGTACTCTCGAGTTCATATTTTTTATCCTTATTTTTCATATTGGTCCTGCACGTTGTTTGATTGATGTTTAAATATGGCATCCGTTCTATGTATTCTTTTTTTTTTTGTGCTTTCATGCATATTGACCATGTCTAGAGCATCACATACGATGGTTCATACACTAACTCAGCTCCATGACTGCATGGTCCTATGCAAAAAAACCCAAATAACTAGATGACTATCATAAGCTATCTCCCAAATGGTTTTCTGTTTTTTTTTTTTTCAAGCTATGCACTTGCATTTCAGTCATATTTTGCAACAGATTCAAAAATTTTAGTTGTGACTGCATTCTTTTCTTTCTGTTCAGCCCACATTTCAAGTTCTTCAATATTCAGATATTGTTTCCTTGTATTTCCTGTCATTGGTGTCTAGAACCAACTCCAACTATCTTAAGCCATTTGACAAACTACGATGTCCACCAGGATTTTATTTTGCTGCTAACTGTGTAGGCTGCCACAACTCTCTTTCAATGATGGTGGACTGAATATGCTAAAAAACACGTGTAAATACTAGGATAACATTAGTTTGGTTAGAATCCATGGAGCCTTTTTGTCTTGCTTAGTTCTCTGTTTCAAACATGTTTCTTAATGCCACTATACCAAGCCAGTGTTGTAACTTAACGATTCACGAATTTAGTATATTGAAAGGCACTGTGCCAACTAAAACTATCACTCCCTTATTGAACATTACAGGCTTACATCTTTTTTTTCTTTTTTTTTTAATGTCAGATTGCAGAAACCAGTCTAAAACACTGCAGAGTATAGCGGAGCGCGGACAATGAAGCTTGCTAGTATGGAACTAGATTCTAATTAGGCATTGGATGACATACCTTCCTATGGGATTTGTTCATTAAATGATAATCTAGTATATTATTTTTTTATTCGATGACAAGGAGTTTATGCGTCTACTAAAGTTAAAAATCTTAATTAGATGATCGTAAGCAGATATTCTCTATATTATTTTGATGCAATTATTTTTTGTAATAAATTCTTTCGATTTCAAGATCTAAACTCAAAAAACTATAAAAATCGAGTATATCTTAATCACGCGGGGTAGACAATATGCTAAACTGCAGGTTGAAAGACAAACCCGCACCTTATCCCAGTCCATGTCAGGCCACCCAGAAGTTGATGGCCTAAACCCATACCTTAGAGCTAAGGGGCTAAGCTCACATGAGACCCCTAATTTCACTGGACTCTTCTCAAGTTTATACTTAATTACAATGATCAAAGTTAGAGTTTGCTCAAATATCAAGCATTAAAACAGCAACATAAATATAATATACCAAGATTCTCAAAATGTAACCACTGGTTTTTATTTGATTGTTCTATATATATAATTTTATTTTTATTTTTATTTTTAGAAAGGAAAACTAAAATTACAGGGGAAATTAGAAAAATAAACCACAGCAGATGATCATCATCACCCCGACTTAACCTCCGTACCCTTTGCCCAACAAAGGAAAAAAAAAAGAAAAAGATGAGACAGCAAGCTATTGTAGTTTGCTTTTCTATTGAAACAGATAGTTGCATCCTCACATGAAGCTTTGGCTTTTTATTTAAAAGGAAAAAACCAAGCTCGACATACCGGTAAAAAGAAAATAGAAGAAGAAAATAAAAGGCGAGGATTTGGATGCAAGACGGGCTATAATCGATGAAGGAAAAGGCCGCCAGGGAGGAGGTGGTGTTGCAATTATTCACTTTCCAGTTCCCATAGCGTTCAAGCAGCAGATCAAAATTCAAAATCATAATGGGATGATCCATTCCTTGCTAATTAATTATGCACTGTACGGTTTATATATACCCTTTAATACCCTTTAGATGTAGGAGGCAAGTGTCATAGCTAGCTGGTTATAATTAGGTAGAAAGTCGTCTGGTTGAACCAAACATCTGGTCGAGGAGGATGACAATAGCCATGGCCACAGAGCTGTCAATTTCTGGGCCAACAAGGAGGCGGAATACGTCTCCACCAAAAGCTACCCCACCCACTCTCTCTTTCTGCTTGATCTCAGCCACCCTTCTCTTCTTCTCATCATACACCGCACAGCATCTTTGTGCATACGATCCCTCTATCTCATATATAACGTTCTTGTTACTACCTGCGGCTTGGCTAACATGAGCCAAACACTTTTTGTTGAGGATGCTAACATGCTTCTTCACAGAAAACTCGGGGTTGATGGCTGTTTCTCCATCATACACCAGCCAATTATCTCCTAAGCTCAGCCTCTGTTATTAATTACATCAGATAAAAACGAGTAAAGCCATTAATATAATTGCCTAAGTAACCAACCCATTAATATCATTCAAGCTGGTGTATGAAAACACACATATATAATATACCTTGCGTCGCATGGTGAGGAGAGGCTTGCCAGCAGCATCCATAAGAACGATCTCACCATTACTACCGGAAGTGGCCATATAGTTGTCAACCCTAAACAAAAGGTTGCCCTTGCTATCAAAGACTGTAAAGCCATTGCAGTTGAACAACAAAGACTTCTTCCACACGGTTAAAACAACCGTTTGATCTGCGTCTAAGGCATTGTTAGAGGACTTGAGCTTGAGCAGCTGGCGCTGCTTCTCATTGGTGGCGGCGGTGGCGGGAGCAACGTTAGGGTATACTTTTGTCATCGCTGAAGTTAAGCGGGGAGTAATCGATTCCAGCCTCGCAACTTTACCCTGTCCTGGAGAGGAGAGGAGAGGAGAGGAGAGTGAGGAAGAGGGGCGTGTTTCTCTTCTTTGAGTTGTTTATGGCAAGTTGATATACATTCAACACTCACCCTTATATATATATATATATATATAGTAGCCGTAGTAGTAACAAGATCAAGAGGTAGCCAAGGGGTGACGCTTGAAAGGTTAATATTCCTACGGCTAATTAATGGTTCCGAGGTGTCCAAACAAATCGAAAAATAATATAAAGGATGCCTTGACAAACAATCAGATCAGCACACCTAAAGGCGCACGATTGTGAAAAGAAAGTCCAAGAGGGCGCCACCCCTCCCCACCCCTGACCCCTCAATTGCATGACGTGTATGACGACGAAAAGCACCCCCCTAGCTATTATTATTATTATTATTTTAAAATGTAGGGTATTGATTAGTTTGTGCCAATCAACTACGTTTTTACGATTATATATCAGTTTTAATATGAGGTTATGCTTTGCGGTTCGCGGACGCTAGTGAAATTCAAACTTAAAATACGGGGTTTGTGTAGAAGTATAATTTGGTTATTTTTGAAATTATTTTTTATTTAAATATATATATATATATATTTTTTTAAAAAAATTATTTTTAATATTAGTGCATTAAAATATTTAAAAATATATTAATTTAAAGTAAAAAAATAAAAAAATTATTTATTTTTTAAACTAAAAAACGATCTCTTAGCTTCTAGCAAGAGATTATGAAGTTATTTACCACTTAAAAAAATAAAAATAAAAATAAAAGTCTTCCATTGATGGGGTTGGTGGTAAGTAATGGGCTAGATAATCATTAATTAATTAGTTAATTAATTAATTAATTAATTGTAGATCAACACCAATGATAAGAATTCAGTCTTTAACAATTGCAGCCCCACGCTATCTTTTCTTCTAAGCCAATTAAATAATAATCATCACTCATGAAATACCAAGCAAGCAAGTACACAAACAAATACTATACATACATACATACATGCCTATATATAATAAATAAATAAAAATCTATATGGTAAACTTGTGGCTGAGGGCTAATTAGCGGTGCTAGGAGTGACACCCGTACTCTTCCAGAGATATTTTTTTTTGGGTGTCCTGCTTATACCAAGTCAAGTCAAATAATAATAATAATAATAATAAAACTAAAAAATAATGGTGATTTGATTTGATTTTTATACGCCATCCATGAATTATTACAATGAAACCGGGCCAGCCTCTTTTTTTTTTTTCATTTTTTTATTGAAAAACTATTTAAATGTGGTCACTCAATTTTTATTTTTTATTTTTTCATTCTTCCACATTATTTTCATAAAGTTTCAAATCTCAATTTATTTCATTAGACGTGCTATGCTGTATTTATAAAATAAAAAACTATCCTGGCATTAAATTGATCATCATTATAAGTTGAATTTAATTTTATCAATATTAAATCTAACAAATAAAAAAAGATTTTTTTTATTGTTTACATGGAGAAAAAAGCTATAGTTTGATCCTCAAAGTTTTTATTTTTTATTTTTTAGTTCTTGAGTTTCACATTTCAGTCTCAAATTTTATTTATTTTAAGTTTTGATTTTTAGATTTTGAAAAAAAAAGGAGTCATCTAAAAATAAAAAAGAAGAGACAAAGTACCCGGCCAGCCACGTTCTAGTTATCAAAAGATCAATTTTATTGTCAATAAATTTATATTTAAAAATGGTGTTTAATGAAGGTGATTTTTCTTTGAACAAGTCATAAAAAATAAACTGAGACCTTTAAAGTTGTTCGTTATTTTATTGGATGTTAAAAATTTTAGAGTGATTATAAGTTTTTTCTGATATTTGAAATATGATTATTGGAGTTTATACGATGTTGTGTTTGTCACGAATTAAAAAAAATAATTTTGAAAAAAAAAACACATTTCTTTTCCATAATCATTAGTTGTTTTCTGTACTTATTGTATAATTAATAAATAAGGATTAATTTGAAAAAAAATCCTCCGCAACAACGTATGGGAATTATCAATAGTCTAAGCTAATCCAATCGTTAATTAGAGTTTACGTCACAATCATTACAATCCGATTGGCTGGGGGCGGTTTATGCTACTACTCCATCAGTCGCCCCGGAGCCATTTTTCTATGAGGAATACCTCTGACCCTCTTGTTTTTATTTGATTTCTTTATTTAGATACCTTCCTCAGCTTATTATTATTAATTTAGGATCGATGTAGATGTACTAAAACTCTTTAATTATATGGATAAATTCTGATTAATTCAAGCTTACAACGACATAATGTCGAGATTTGTCTCTCGATTTTAGTTGGAGGTGTGCAATCTAGACACGCATTGGCTGCCAGAGTGGAGAAAGAGGATGGCCCTGCGAATTCTATTTTAAACTCTAAGGTCCTTATCCTCAGTCCTCATCGCCTTTTGATATATTATCAGGATCGAGCATCGAAAGGACACGAGGCTTCTGATATCCCATGGCGCCATTAAAAATCGATGACATGCTCTGTCAAAGGTCACATGAAAGAGGATCCATCTCCTTCTGATTCCAATTCACAAGCTTGTGGACGAGGAGTCACGACAAAATCGCACCTGCGGACATGGTGCATATTCTGATATATATGTATATATATAAACACACACCCACATATATGTATAAAACATTAGTCTCAATTGTCTTGGACGGTAGCCTCTCGGTTTTGGCCAAGTAGGGCCTGCAGGCTCATCTCGGCTATTCATGACAATGCAATGCATGTGATTATTAGGGTTTTGACTAGAGCATGCTTGAGATGCCTGCTCAAGATATCAGTTCATGCTTCACAGTCTTGCTTTCTTTGTAGTCGACGCTACATGGGCGATGAACAGGAGGAGCTTCTAACTTTTTATGGCCATAAAAAGAAGAGGAAAAAAGGGTCTTTAGTGCGATGAAGGGAGGCGTTGAAATGGAGGAAAATAAGAGGGGAGAAGACACGCTTAAGGGTCATGCTTTGATAGCGACGTGCAACTAGCTACCAACCAACGGATTGCAGTAGTGGTATTCAGTTTTCAGTGGAGGGAGAACCATTCCGCCATTGCAGTCCTCATGATAATAATATAGAAATATCCCCTCCCCATAGCCACCACTACGTAAAAAGACGGAGAGGTGACTCGATTCCTATTTGCTAACACTTCCTAAACAAACAAGAAAACACCTTCTTCTTCTTCTTTTCCTTCTTTTTTAATCTCATCTTCCTCAAATTCCTTGTGCTTCTCTACTTTGTCTTAATCAATGGAAGCATCCTCTATTCCTAATTCTCCAATCACCTCATGTCATTCCTACTTTTCTAATTTCATCCTAACCTAAATAAATTGATAGATAGTGATGCGCATCTTTTCATGGACGCTCACGAAAAATGTTCACCATAAACTTGATAAACAAATGGAATATTTCTCAAAAACAAAAACAATCATTTTTTTTTATCTCATTATTGAATTAGGCTAATTTTTTTTGCAGTGGATTAGAAATTAATACCCATAAATTATATTAACATGACGTGTTAAATAGGCCTTTTAAACAAATAGAAGCATAATAAAAAGTATTGAGGTACGTCCATCTTACAAAAATAATTATAACTTTTTATTTAATTATTAAATTTAAAAAAGTTTTTTCTAGAATATTCAACATGTCTTATTCCCAATGAGGTTTGTCGGCAATTAATAGTCAAGGTTGGGAAGCAGGGGTGTTTATTTTTGTTTTGATTTGGTTTTTATTAAAAAAAATTATCAAACTAAAAAAAATAAAAAAAATTGAAACCAAACTAGAATCAGGTCAAACCAATCGGTTTCGATTCAATTTGGTTTTTTAAAGAAAATTGGTTCAAATGAGTTTGACTTGGTTTTTTCAATTTGGTTCGGTTTTGTCTGGTTTGTCTTGGTTTTTTTTTTTCCAGTTTTTGTCGGTTTAGGTTGGGTCCTTTTGGTTTTTTGGTTATAAAATCAAAATCAAAATCAAACTGAACCGCTTGGTTTTCTTAAAATTTTAATTGGTTTAATCGGTTTTTTTTTCGATTTGATTTTTTTAATTTTTTTTTAATTTAATCAGTTTTTCAGTTTTTTTAATCATTCCCACCGGGGAGACGCATAAATTAGGTCTGTACTACGTTGTTTGATAGTTTTTCATTATCTCGACATTCAGATTCATTTCACAATTGTGGTACTGGAACCCCGAATCAAAAGATCACAAATCTGCCATGAATTGTGCATCCGTGATTTTCTGTCCACATGCTTAATTTCCTCTCCAACTAGAAAAGCCAAGGTAATCAGGAACCACGTTAGCTGGGACACCTGTAAAATGATGCCTTCTACATACAATTCATTCACGAATGGCAGCCCATAAAGCATAAAATTACATCGACCTCAACTGGCACCTTTACCTTTTCTGCTGGTTCTCCTCAGTTTACCACAAACCCAAAGGAAGCTGATATTCTTTTTTAATTCCCATCCTATTCCAAAGTTGCGAGGACATGCAAAGATGCAATTTGAACTGCAGCAAAACAGAGAAAAATCTACTTTATACATTCGAGAAAAATTCTAAGAAAGATGGAAAGATACTTTTTACCTGCAGTGAATGCAAGACCATTAGCTTCGAGAGAGAAAGATTGATATGGAGGTGCTTATACTACAAGTAAACAGTCATGTATTGATTAATTCAGGACAATTAATAATTGTTGTTATGTGTATTTTAGCAAATTAGTGAAGATGATTGAGATCGATTATCAACAAAAAAAGATAAGGATTTAAGTTACTGATTTACGATTAAAACTAGCAATTAATGCTAGTAAATGTTGTAGTATAATTAGACTTCTAACACATACAACTGTTAGGAGGGGGCGCACAAATAAAAAATATTAATTATACTATGATTCTTATGGTAAAATCCCTATCTGCAATAAACCTTTGTACATGGTTAAAATTTATATTTTATGTGAAATTCGATATTTGTAATATTATAAATAAGTTTTCTAGCCACTAGAAACAAGGGCTACCCTATATACAATTTCTTTAAATTTTTATTTATTCATTGCAATTTATACTTTTTTTAGATTATTAAAATTAAATTTTGACTTATAAAATCATATGATTTTACGAATAAAAATATATATAAAATATGTAAAAATGAATTTAAAACTTAAAAATCAATCAAATTAGTCAAATTTATGTAAAATCGATCCAACTTCTGAAAAACATTAAACCCGGATTGATTTCACGATTTCATATGAAATATAAAAGCTTTGTAGCACCTCCACTCTTTTCCCTTCCTCTTCCCCGGTTCACCCTTTCCCCGAATCATCAGCAGATTAAGAAATCTCCAATCTCCACTCCTTAGTTCCCCCACTCCCCTTCCACAGTTTCCATTCTCCACTTTTACTAATTGTGTGCTATATATTTAAGATCTGAAATTCTGAATTTAATTGTCTGCACTCTCTACTTTTCACTCTTCACTCTCTTAGCGTCTCTGGTTTTGCTTGTTATCGAGAATAAAGTAAGAATTTATTCCCAAGCTTTGTTCTTTTTGTCCCGTCTTTGGTTTTTCCCGTCTTGTTTTTACTCCCTGCATCCTTTACCTAAAATCGTTACATAGAGAAGAACAAATCATTGTCCCTCCATTTACTGCTTCATCAGTTAAAGGTTTAATAGCTGTAAGCTCAAACTAAAGTATTAAAATGGGTTTTTGAAATAATTATAGAGAAGTAGATATGTGGTTTTTTTTTTAAAAAAAAACTTCTTTGGATTTTGGATTAATTTTAATTGTTCTTTAAGATAATTAGGTTTAATTATAATAAAAATTTAGAATTTGTGTTTAACAATAATGGCTGAAGAAAATAAGGGACACCATGACATAAATCAATCAGTGTTGGGATGAAATTATAATGCCCACAGATGAAAAGCCATTGCATGAAAATCATGAAGAAGATGGTAAAATCATTGAATTAGAGAGCACTAATGCAATAAAGGTACAACCATTTATCTTTAATTTTCCACTTTGTTCACTTCCATGAAAATTTAGGTTTTCCAACTTCTTTTGTCTGCAAGATTCTTTGAGTTGTAGTGCTAAACCTTCATATATAGTCATAAGTTTCTTTTCTTAAGAAGTTTAGCGTAATGGAGAGTAGATGTTGTATGAAACTTGTTGGAATCCATAGATATAATTCTTAATTAAATTTCTTTTCTACTTCAGACGTCTATACATTTTTTAATTGAGTTTGTTTCTTTTTCCTTTTTCAAAGCCACATGTAATATGCTTCTGTTGTAGCTAGATTGAAAATATGTGATGATTATGATATTCACACCTTCTTCACTGCAAGGCAAGTCTCATAAAATGTTATGTTTGGAAAAGAAAACCACGCTTGAAATACTAAAATCTATGAGAAGCCTTAAAACTTGATAGATATTCAGTAAAATTATTTTACAGGAAAGCAGAAGAACTCCAAACATATTACAAGAATTAGAGAACACAGTTACAGATTACATTCACGCTTCTAAGTTGCTTCATTTGCAGCCCTAGCCTTTGCTTTCTCCCATTTCACTATCTTTAATGCAGTTTCCTCGATTACATGAGCCTCTTGTATTGTTTTTTCCTTTTTCATTTTCTATTGTTCAAGTTTCGTTGCCTTTAATTAACATTAAGTCTTATTAAATCTATGACATTAGGTGGGGTATAATCACTGATGCTTAAAACATTTTGTTTTGAAGCATGTGCTTCTTTGCAGGCTGCACGACACGTATCTATTGTTTGCTTGAGTTCATTCTTTAGCCTCCTGACCTCATTTTCAATGTCTTCCTGAAATTCTAATAAACATCCAAATGAAAAAACACATGATTTTAAAACTAAAACAAATCAAGTATCTCTCTTTTGAAAAGATTTGCAAAATTACTAGCTAAGTTCATATCAATTTTAAACTCTTATCCTTACACAATTTTGGATTAAAAATTTTAGGTGGAGGCATTTACCGTTTCAAGTATTGTTTATTTTATTTTTATTTTAATTATGTTATATTATTATTTGCTACTTGATTGGATCTTACAATTTAGTTAAAATATTTTACTTGTGATTTTATGATTTTACAATTTGATTTTACAACTTGAGCTTTATTGTATGTTTCGTGTTGTGTTAAAAAAATATTTTTGACAACCTTGCTTTATAGCTTTCTTTTATCTTTATTGCTTTTTTTTTATATACTTTTAATAAGTTTATAGATTTCTTGGCATTATGTCCCTCCACCTTTTAACATATTAAACTAAGTTAAGAATTTCACATTGTGTTGACTTGTGAGGTTATTACATGCCTTCACTTAAATCATATTAATAAATATAATTTTTTTATTTGAAAAAAATAAATAAATAATAGGTAACATATTAATATAAGAATCCATCAATCAACAAATTAGAAAGTCCAAGGCATTTAATTTGTTACTGAAACAATATATATATATATATATAATCATGCTAAAAAAGCAACCAGTAAAAACATGGCTATAATGATTAATGACTTGTCCATCCTTATAACTGACATAAACCATTTCTCTAGCCATAAAAAGTCTACAAATAACTCATAAATACAGAGGCTAATGGAGTAGCCTCTATCAGATATGTCACAAGATGATTCTTCATCATCTGATTCTTTACATCAATAAAAAACTAAGATTAAAAAAAAACCATAATGTTCTTAATAGCCCACAACTCTTTCATCTTTTTTAACATCATTGTATCTACCAACTATTAAAGGGTATATTGGTGTTTTAATGACTTTAACATAACCTTATGGTTATCGCCTTTTGAGGCATAATGACATAATCAGATGGTTATAACTAGTTTAGCCAAACTATAGTTAACTAAAGGTAACTCCAAAGGCACATCATTTTATATAATTAAAAAATATATAAAACTAGTTGACTTAGCTAGGATAGTCGAAGACCTATAAGAGTTTATACAGAGCTATGTCTTTTATTTTAAGACTTTGAAAACCAAGTGTGAAGCCACCATAATAGAATAAGAGTATATTAACTAAGTTTTATAAAGGATATAATGGAATATTAGAAATTGATTTGTAGAAATGAAGTATTCAAACTTATGTATACCTTTGTAAATGATTCTATCAGATATGAAAAGATATATAGCAAATGAGTTAAAAAGAAGCCAGTTAAAAAACATACCTAGTTGGCTACTTAAACGAGGTTGTGATAGCTCATTAAATGGTTGATTCATACTTTAATGAGGATTTTAAATTTTTTAGTAATAACTAATATTGTTTATTAAACTTAAATAAGGAAAAACTATTTGAGCTCATTATATTGATAAAGCTAAAAAATGGTAACAAGCCTATTGATCAAGAAATAAAAGTGACCAAAATAACCTATGAAAATAAAAAAAATACTTATCAACATTAAGAAAACCAAGGTGATATTTGATCAATTGATATAGAGAGGATAAACCAAATTCTTAAGCTATCATACAATCTCTACTATTGAGCAAAAAAATAATAATATTATAAGTGGCATGACTTATGAAAATATAATTATAACTGTGTTATATTTAAGAATTAAAAGGACTTTATGCTAAAGAAGAAATATAAGATAATAACGACTCATCCTTTAAGGTAATGATAATAATGACTAAACCAAATTAAAAAGGTTTTATACTAAAGAAAAAATACAATAGATTAGGTTCGAACAACCATGATAGAGGTTAGAGTTAGTCAATGATGATAGTAAGATTATAATAAAGTATATTAATTATAGTAAGGTCAAAGAGTAAAAATAATAAAATTATATTGTCATACAGTTATATTTAGAAGAGAAGACTTGAAGTGAAGGAAAAATATAAAAATATAGAGCAACAAAAGTCCAATATTTTTAGGCTTAAAAGATATATTAACAATAAATGATATAAACATCAACCACAACATAAGTCATCCAAACTTAATAATATGATAGATAAATTGGCTAGTGATCTCCAACATCTCCTCAACTTTGAAAGAAGGTGGTGGCAATGTCAACTAATCAAAACCTAGTTCAAAAAGATGTAACATCTAAACATATAAATGAAGAAAAACAAAGCTAAATCATATACCATACCAAGAAAATAAGTTTTAGAATAAGAAAAGATCAGTTTTTTGGTCAATAATGATAAACATCTATCATATTGCTAACATATAAAGTAACAAATTAGCCACAAATATATGATTAGTGTTAGACATGATTGAGCCTTATCTTACACTATAATATGCTAACAATACCTTAAGGATATACTAACTTTGCAACTAAAAACCTTAGAAGAAAGGATGGGGAATGACATAATCTATTTTGAACCCCATTTTCTAATATATTTTTTAAAAAAATACAAAAATTTCCAAAAAAATATTTCAATTCAATAAATTTATGGTCATTCAAATTTTTGTAACACTTTTCCTTTTTTTATTTTACATGTGAAGTTAAAAAAAATATTAGAATGTGAAATGACAAGTAAGGACAAAAAAAGGGCCAAAATAATAGAAGATCAAATAAAATTAAAAAACTGATAAATTAAAACATAAATAATGATTGTCATCTATAAAGTATAAATCCATATAAAATTAGAAAGATTATAGTTGACTTCAACTACATGGAAAACTTTAATGAATATATTTATAGTATCGTCAATTATAGATCTCATTAAAATAAAAAAAGGAAAGGAACAGATCCGACATAGTTTAAAAATGAAAAACAATTAATCTTTGATAAGCAAACTTATGGATCTCATTTAAGAAGAAAAAAATAAAAAAAGATCCTCTAATATTTGGTATTAATTTATGAGTGTTTTTCTATTTTGAAAGGATTTTCAACATTATAAATAGAGATCTAGAGTAAAACACTAGAGATACCAAGAAAAACACACAATAAAAAACATAACAAAAGAAAAGGAAGAAAAAAAACTCTCCATCTACTAAAAAAATCTAAAATTTTCATTTGATGAAAATACTTCTAAATTCACATTTCAATGATTTTATTTCTATAATTGGATCTATATGAACATAACATTAAAATTCACCTCCGAATCCTAAAACATGAAAGATATTTTCTTGAAAAATATTTTGTAACAAAAATTTCTCATTCACGAAATTTATTAAATCTTATATAAGAGTGATGATAATGCATGTGTGTTTTTTTTATGGCTATTGAAAAAGATAAACACAACTATAACAGTTTAGAGCAACTTTGGTGAAAGATTCATTACAACAGTAATAATGAAATGATAGCATGAAAAATAGTAAAAGTAACAATTTTTTTATAGTGATGACAAAAAAACAATAATAAAAAGATATCCTTAAAGTATACCTAGAGCCAATGACAAATAAAGCCAGCATGGACCAAGTTAAGACAATGAATGAACAATACTTGTATAGTGATCAAAATAAATGATATGAAAAGATAAATTTATAGTGGACCCATAAAGCAATTATGTTATTTAAGTAATTCAAACAAGTCAATAACTAGTTTTTGATGTTTTCAATGTCCAAGGTTTTCAAAGATGTATATGATATTAAAAGAAGAATTGAGTCTTCAAAATTTACAATTTGAGTTTTTTTTTCCCTCTAAAAAAGTATGCTTCATAAGTAAAATCAAAATAAGTTATGGCTATAAGCATATTATTCAAATTTATGATATTTCTAAACTAAATACTCTACAAAACACTTTTTTTTTAAATAATTTAAATAGGTGGAAGTTTTTATCAAACTTAGTTTTTAATTTATTTAAGTTGTATACTCTATATATTATCTTAATGACAATTTTTTTTTTGAAGATGATCATAATAAAGGACATGTTTAGTTAAACATTACCATTAAGAGATTTCTAACTCTTTCATCAAAACGTTTTAGATGTACTATTAGAAAGTTCAAGCTTTGTACTTAATAGATTCAAGCTTTGCTATTAGGAGATTCAAGCTTTGACATTAGGAAAGAGGTTCGAGCCATACCATTAAGATATTTCAAGTGCTTCCATTAAGAGGTTTCAATCATTTCCATTTAGAAATTCAAGTTCTATCTTAAAGAAGTCTGAGTTCTATCATCAAGAAGTTCAATATGTGCTCTTAAAAAGTTTTGATCATACTATAAAAGATTTTAAGCCTTGTCATTTGGAAATTTTAACCTTGTAATATAGAGATTTCAAGTCTTGTTATTAAAAGATTTTAGTTTTGCAATTAAAAAATTTAAGCTCTTCAATCAGAAAGTTCAAACTTTACCATTAAAAAAGTTAACAAAATTCAAGTCTTACCATCAGGAAATTTTAGCTTTACCATTAAAAAAATTCAAATATGTTATTAAAAAATTTCAGCTTTTAAAATTAAAGGTTTGTAATAGAATCTCATAGTTAGGCAATTCAAACTAAATTTGATAACCATGATGGCCTTTTACATTATATTGAGAGTAGTTGAATTTCAATGAGATTGTTTTATATTGTTTTGTTGAAGTAAGTCACCTCTCTATAAGGTTGTTTTATTAAAAAAATCTTTCTTTTTTATTGTCTTTTGTTTTTTTATAAACTCATTATATAAAGCTAAAAGAAAATGATGTTTTCAAATATTTTATAATGTAAGTATTGTAAGGAGATGGTCACTGTTATTATCTATTTTTACCTTTATTTTTTGATATATTTTCAAAAAAATATAAAAATTTCTACAAAAAAATATCCTTTTGATTTAATTCAATCAAATTACAATTATTTAGTAATTTTTATTAATTTTGATTATTTTATTTTATTTGAGAAGCTAAAAATAAATAGAAAAAAAGATTAGGGTGTGAAATGATAAATAAGAAAGAAAATAATGGCTAAAACAATGAAATATCAAATAATATAAGATTAAAAAAAAATAGAGATCATCTTCAATAAAATAGAGATTCAAACAAAATTGAAAAGATAGTAGTTAACTTGAATTACATGGAAATTTTTAATTAAGATATTTAGAGAATCATCAATTATGGATATCATTGAAATCAATAAGAAAGGAAGAGATCATGCATAGTCTAAGAATGAAAAGGAAAATACTTTGATCATTAAGTTTATGTATCTCATTCAATAAGAAAAAATAAAAATAAAAGGTATTAAATGATCATTTTATTTTCTATTTTGAAAGGTTTCTTAACAATATAAATAGAGGTCTAAAGTACAATAATAAAGACATCAAAAAAATATAAAAAATAAAAACAAAGAAAAAAAAAGGAACCTTGTTCCTGTTCACAACAAACAAAATGTAGTTGTTTATCACTTTTTCTCTCATCTTTTACCTTACCGGATTTTAACAACTGATTTGATCTAGTATTACCAGCTACCTCAAATCACTAGTTATGAATCCAATCCCTATCATTTCATCAATCCCTTACAACTATAATCATTGTTAGTAACAACACTTTTCTAGCAATCCAAACATTAACATAACCTTATCTTCAACAAACTATGTCATCATAAAATAAAACAACTCCTTGCAACTATCATGACAGGCCTTTTTTCTACCACCAAAACATGTCAATAATAGCATTGTCATTAATACAATGATGATAATAATAACAAAAGCAAATAAGATATAAAAAATAAAGAAAAATAAAAATTTTCTTAACATAATCTGTTTCTATCAGTAGAAATAGATTTCACCACTAACATAAAAGAGGAAAGGAGAGGCAGTTGTTGTCAATCCACTAAAAAACACTCCCTAATAGTGACAACATTTGGTTTTATGGACCAATATAATGGTATAATGGTGATAGGTGGTTTCGCTTGCCACCATTAGTTTAGCCAAGTTTCAGTCATGCCTGAAATATTTTTGCTCATCAAACAAAATATACCCCCTTAAACCCTTTTATATATGTATTTTGGATTATTACAAGTGTACTTGCATATTGATTAAAGTGTTAGGGAGGCACTGACAAAATAAGAATCTCATAGTTATGAAAAAATTCACAGGCACAGAAGAGCCTAAAACGAGTAGTGATTTACATGACCACAAGTGCTTGAATGGTGCAGGCGGGGAAAGACTTCAAATCAGAGAAAATGATTCTAATAATCAATGGCCAAATGAAGAACTAAGAATGTCAGGATAGAGGAGTTGAATGATAATGATAGACATATTCCGAAAGGACATCATTTAAAAAGTTTTAAATTAGCACCAGCTGAGGGCAGTGACAGAGGAAATTAGTTGGCATGATAAGGTCCTCCCTATGGGGAAAAAAGAAGAGAAAAGTAGAACATATACTTTGAAAGTATGATGGTATAAAATTACAGAGGAATGCTAGCAGCAGTTGCTTAAACAGCTGCCAGCAACACTCGACTTGAAAAAGAGGCCAATTTGCGTGGTAATGAAATGGAAATTCGTTCTGTTTTGACTTTTTTTATATGCATGTAAACCTGATAAAGAGGAAACAAAAAACAGAACTCTCATTCTTTATAAAATGTCATTCACAGTCAGACTTATTTTTTCACGTGAATGCTAGGGAGATAAGCTTCAAAATACTTAGATCCATTCTCTCCTCAATTTGATAAAAATAAATAAATAAATAATTTTCCTTCTCTCTCTTTGCAAAGTTTTCTAGGAGTTTCCAGTTTTGAAAAGCGTAGCTTTCCTATTCTGTACTCAGCAGTTCAGTTTTGTTATGCAATGAAGCTTTTCAAGTAGAAGTGTAAACTAATTTATAGTTCAAAATCCATAATATTCCTGCAAATGCTTTCCTATTCTGCAAAAACTGATGTTAATAGATATGGTACAATATGATTCATCACTTTGCAATTTCAAATTTATCTCTTCTTTTGAACAGTTGAAATGCAATACAAATAGAAGGTTTTAGTCGTTGGGTTTCGTTTTTAATGGATTACTGCAGCATTGAAAGAACAATTTTGTTAGGGGGTCAAATGGCGAAAGGCGCACAACATGAGCAGACTGCCTTGAGAATGCCAGGGGGTGCTAGTAGCCGCGTTAACAATGCCAGAATTTGGCAGGCAGCGTGCAATGGTTCGCGCGAGTCATGGGTTCTTGGTCTGGCATGGATATGAGGCTTGGATAATGGACTTCCTAAGCTGACAGAAAACAAAGCAGAACTAGCACCAAGGGCTGGCAGTCAGATAATGGATTTGTGGCTGGCAATTGCAGCAGAGTTGCGAGAAGTTTTGGTAGTTACAACCATGGCTAGTTGAGGGAGAAAACAGTCCAGACCATGGGTGATAGGCTACTGCATAGGAGCTGAAATTTGAGCGGAACATTTGACCCTTTGACAAGTGATATCAAAGCATGGATGTTTCTATAACAGTGCAACCCAAATTCTTACGCCAGTGATGAAAACCATTCAAGAGAGACTGACAAGACATGAAAGTTTGATAGGGTTGGTTCCAGAGAACATAGGTTGCTCTAAGCCATCGAAAGCACTTGAAGGATCAAAAGTTTGTATATTGATTTGGCGGCAGAAAAAGAGTCAAAGATCACAAATCGCAGAGGAAACAATTGTTATCTTTAAAGTCGCTCTTTTGTTCGGGTAAGCACTTCCAAGCCTAAATTGCCCAAACCAATGACGTGGTGAAATTTCTTCGTTATTTTATTATATTATTTCCCCAATTTTTTTTTTTAGGTTTTAAAGAGTTATAGACGCAATTAAATAAAATAAACTGAAATTTTAATCCAATTGTGATATCAAGATAAAATTTTAATTAAAAATTCAAAAAATCTTATTTTTTTATTAGATTAAACTGAAATTTTAATCCAATTGTGATATCAAGTTAAAATTTTAATAAAAAATTTAAAAAATCTTATTTTTTATTAGATTAAAATTTTATGATGATTAGATAATAAAAATATCTTTAAATAAAGCACATAAATTACTATGCAAGATTAATATTATTTATCTTCTTGTATTTTGATTCTTTTTCTATTTACATTATAACTTTTAATTTGATTAGAATATTTTACCATTTTAGAATCCTAATACAAAATAAATTATATTAGTTAATGAAGTAGTGTATTGGGAAGATGGAATTAGGATTCTCAAATTCTAAAATTACAGACCAAACTGTAGAGAAATCTAAAACAAATTCTCTAGTATTTTTATTAAATTTAAATAATAGTCATGATTTCCATATAATAAACTAAACATCTCTATTTATTTTAGTTTTAAATTTTTTTTATAGAAAATAATTCATAATTAAAACTTTTTTTGACTAATAAAATTCATCTAGTATTAGAATTCTGAAATAGTAAAATAATAATTAAATTAAGAATTTTAAGCTAAGTAAAAAAATAAATAATTAAAATTTAAAATTAATTATAAAAATAAAATAATAACTTTGAGCTTCATATTAAAAGTTTTTATATTATCTTATAGACTTCTTTTCAATCTTGATCTTGTCAAGCTAATCTGTAAACTTCGATAATCATTTGTTCTATGAAAATCTCCCCAACATGAAAAAAATTTATCCTCAAGTTATACACCAAAAATTAAAATCTTCCACTTTAAAGAAACAAATACTTTGAATATAATATTATAGCTAACCTATTCACAAGGTAACATATTTTTAAACTATGAGCTTTAAAATTTAATTTATGATACATGTATATTAAGAAAAAAATTATATTTGATGTTATACTTTTTGTTCATTTAGTTCCTTCCCATATTTTTCTATTTTAAACTCAGTTCAACATCATTTACGTCCTTCAATACTTTAACCATTGTATTTAAAGGAACACCAAAATAACTTATCATAACATCTTTAAAAGACTTGTAAAAAATTATTCGGTCAGTCATGTCTTTGTTTGCAAGATCTTCATCATATAGATCTCTTTCATCATCTTCATTAGTTCGTATAAAACATCCTCATCATTAAAAAATTCTTGCTCACGTTGATAGATTTTTATCTCTCGGATTGTGGTTGTTTGTCTTAATCTGATAAGATTTCATAGCCTCCATCAAGTTCATCTTCACCAATACTTTTCACAAAGACTAGTAATTGTCTAGATGGAAATTTAGGAATAGATCTAAAGTAAGATCAACTTTCAGGCAAGTCTTTAAGCAGATGTCTCATTTCTTTGGGATTCTTATTCATACCTCACATGAGCCAAATTAAATAGACCTTCTTCATTGGATGAATACTTGTAGTCATACTAACTACGAGGATTTGCACAAATTGATTTAATGACAAGTTAGCTGAGGGTATCATTCCTGGCGCTTACCTCTCTTTTATCCCTGTTGATGTTTGTACATAACCCTAGTGCCTCAAAACTAATTGTAAGATCATCAAATCTGGCATTGATTTCATCAAACCCAATTTGCATTCACCCTTCTAGAGTTGTTATCGCTACTGAATAACAATCTCGTTAATCCTAAATAGTTTGCATCCCTTAATCATTGTCAGATAGATGGTTGTCACCAACTACTTTATAATTCTCTTTGCAATTTGCCATTGATTTGAATGTTAATCCATTTTGATACCATGTGAAAAGTGTATAAAAAAGATAAAATTAGAGTCCTTAAGCTTTATGGTTATAAAACTAAATGTAGAGAAATCACAAATAGTTTTTTTCTCCATATAATAAATTAAATATCTTTATTTATATTAGTCCTAAAATCTTTTATAGGAAATGATTCTTAATTAAAACTTTCCTAACTAACAGAATTCATCTAGCATTAGTATTTTTAAATACTAAAATAATAATTAAATTATAAATTCTAAGCTTACAAAACAAATAATTAAATTCAAAATTAACCTAAAAAATAATTGAAACATGAAAATAATAACTTCATGCTTCATATCAAATGATTTTGGGTTTCTTTATGAACTTTTTCTTAAACTTAACCTTGTATATCTGGTTCATAAACTTTTAAGATAATTGTTCTATATCAGTTAGATAACTTTTAATGAGAAATCATTTCTAAAAGCATTTTGGATTTATAATTAATATAAATTGAAAGGCCTTGTTTATTTTTAAAAATATTTAAATTATTATTTGAATTTTATAAAACTCTATTGAGTTTTCTCTAAATTTCTCTACAATTTAGGTCTATAACCTTAGAACTTAAGAACTCTAGCTTTTTTTATCCACGCTATATGGTGCGTTAATTGGTATCAAAGCATGCTAACATCTTTGATGGACGGAAATGGTAGTAACCCACTCCATGATACAGGAGTGGAGGCCTTTCATGGTGTTATATGAGCTTAAGAGCATAAATTAAATCATTTAATACTAGCTTGAAAACAAAGAACGAATCGTTTGGAGTAAGTCGTGGAAAATAACTTGGCTAATTGGTAACACAAACAAAGATCATGAAGAGAAGAGGAACTTACTTAGAGATCTACCTCAAAGTATGTCTAACCCCAAATGTATTCCTGAATTTGATGTCCATTCTATTATGAGAGATTTTCAAAGAAAAAATTTATTAAATGGTTGGCAGAGTTAGAAGTTTGTTTTTATTTCAACAAGGTTTCTTATCATCAAAATGCAGGACTTATTGCACTTAAACTTTCTCATAGTGCTAGGAAATGGTGGTTTGAATTTTTAGAATTTAAAACTTGTATTAGTATGCTTTTAATTCCATCTTGGCAATATTTGAAATACTTATTAATTTTAAAGTTTATACAAGATGTTTATGAAGAGGTTTTATATTAAATACATAAACAATTAGATTAAACAATTAGATTGTTATTATTTATCTTTTGTTCAACCTTCTAAAATAGCAATAAAAAAACAATGAAAGAGATGTTCTCTTTAAAATAAACAACATTATAATAGGGACAACAACAATAATATTGCAAATACTATTTTATTTGTTAATGTTTCATCTACTAATGATAAGGAAGAAATAAATAAAAAAGCTCATAAAGTAATATTATGTAACGACTTTTTAGGTCTCGAAGCACAAAAAAAACAAAGCAACTTATTGAAATTGCTTATGAGGTTGAAATTAAAATAAAAAAGGACTTAAGTGTGGATGTGTCATCCAAACCAAACTTATCTATATTGGATAAATATTTTAAAATTATCATATCAACTTATAATCAACACATTATTGTTAAGGATGACCAAACATGTCACTAAAGTTGCCATCATCTAAAAAAAAACCAATTTTATATGAGGTTGATTTTTTTAGTCCTAAGAAGCTTTTCCTAGATTTAGAAATTATATATGAATATATATTTGCTTAAATTAAATTTAAAATATTTAGAACAAGTTATCACATGGATATATTATTGATAATGTTATATTTAAAGTATCTATTTATTTAGAATAATTGATTTTAATTTCTAACAATTAACTTGATAGAAAGTTTTTTAAAAATAAAGAAGACTGACATCGTGAAATTTCTTTATTATTCTTGCCATAATAATGATTATTGTATTATTTCCTCAACTGTTAAGATTTTCTAGGTTTTAAGATGTTTAAAAGTTCAAGATGCAGTTTAGTAAAACATGTATAACTCTTATTTAATTGTTAAATTGAACTGGAATTTTAATAAAAAAATTTAAAGGTCATGTTACCTATTAGGTTAAAATTTCATAATAATTAATGAACAAGAAAGCCTGTAAATAATGCTTGAAAGTTACCGTGTAAAATTAATTTTATTTACCTTCTTATATTTGAATTCTTTTTTCATATTAAGATTAGTACTTTTACTTTAATTAGAATTTTACTAATTAAAAATCCTAATATTAGATGGATTTTATCAGTTATGCAAGTTTTAATTAAAAATTCATTCTTATAAAGAATTTAAAATCTAGAACTAATATAAATAAAAAGATTTAGTTTACTCTGAAAATATTCAAACTATTATTCATATTCTATAAAACACTAGAATTTTCTCTAAATTTAAATTTATAACTTTAAAACTTGAAAATCTTAATTTCTATCCATGTTATTTACCATGTCAATGTTATTTACCATATCAACCAATTTTCTCATTGGTTGAGAAGTTATAAAGAACTTGAAAACTTCTTTTAGTGCATGAAACAATATTCCAACATAGTCAAAATCAATATTGAGTGAGCAACTTGATATAATTGTAATGTATCTTACAAATAATGCAAAATTGTATTGAAGAACAAGAAAAAAAAAAGATTTGAACATTGATGTTTTAAATGAATATTCAGAAATATAATTGTAATGTATCTTACAAATAATGCAAAATTGTATTGAAGAACAAGAAAAAAAAAAGATTTAAACATTGATGTTTTAAATGAATATTCAGAAACATGATTGTACCCGTGTTTCCAACAAATTTAATTTTTTAGTTAAAAATTAATATTGTTTTTTATATATTTTGAATCATTTTAATATGCTAATTTTAAAAATAATTTTTAAATAATAATAAAAATATTATTTTAATATATATCAACAAGGAATCGTTTCCTGCATTTACTGGTTGGCATGGGAGGAACTGAAGAAATTAAAGCAGGATTAGTGCATTCGGGAGTGCGTGAATGTGTTCAGTTCTCTGATTTTTGACATCAAGAAAATGTAAAAAGAAGACAAGTAGTCCAACTTTATGCCGGGACAAGCTGAGTTGAGATGACAAAAAGTGAAAGACTTGTCCTCTGCCATTGTAGCTGTCGATGAACTAGTGGGTTTTAATATGAAGGTCAGCGAGAGGAATGCAAAAGTGTCTGGAGTTTTATCAAAATTCAAAGATGAGGAAGAGATTAAAAGGAAGAAATTTGGTGGGGGAACCTAAGCATTCAGCTGGCAATGGGCAATCAAAAGCACAGGCGGAAGGCCGGGTTCAAAGCTGAATTTATACTGGCTTTATTTGTGTGGGAATCACTGTGCGAGGGATCTATGCTATTTCAACGGAGAAGGGTGTTGAGAAAAACAACATTCACGAATCCCATGCTGGTGTTGAGTGGCTGAGTTGGAGGATTCAGTAGACGGAGCAATACCTATTGACCATGTACTAGATAAAGCAAACAGTAAAATCAGAATGCAACATCTTCACTGCACACAGTTTTATCTCAAAAATTGTAAATATCAATACAGGCACATGATTCAGCAGAAAGTAAAGCACAAGTTTTGAGAAAAGAAAACACCTAGACAAGTTCAATGTATGCCATGGGTGCATTATCCCCTCGCCTTGGTAAAGTTCTAATAATTCTGGTATATCCACCATTTCGTTCCCCGTACCTGTCTGGTACCTCCGCAAATAAGGCATGGACAATCTGCTTTTCATAGATGAAGCCCAGGGCCTGTCTCCTTTTATGGAGTGACCCATCCTTAGCCAAAGTGATCATCTTGTCGACATACTTCCTCATGGCACTGGCACGTGCCCTCGTGGTCTTGATACGACCGTGTTTAAGGAGCTGGGTTGTGAGGCCTCTAAGAAGTGCCCGACGCTGGTCTGGTGGCCGATTGAGCTTAGGAACTCGCCTGCCATGCCTCATGGCAAAAAAGCGAGAGCCATTATCAACAAAAGGGAAGGCATGTCCGAAAGTAGAGTTGTCTGCAAGAAATGCGTAGAACATGTAAGTGAAAGTAAAACGCATGGGGAATTTGCTTAGTGAGTAAGTAGTAACCTAAAAAATGGCAGAACTTTAAGACAAAAAATAAAAAATAAAAATCCCAATTTAGTAAATAATAAATAAAATAAGGAAACGAAAGTAAAGCATAATTGCAATTAGATAGTCTGTCTGGGGCTCAAATGGACGAGATTATTATTATTATTATTATGGATAGTAGTATATTTTGAGGCAGAAATAAATCCCTAAAATAAATTATAATCAAACCTCATACGAATAAATAAATATGTAAATAAGGAACAGTAGAGAAATTACCAGAGAAACCAAGAGACGAGGAGGAGAGGGGTTCAAGAGCAGTGAAAGAGCGCGTAAGGAGTGGTCGTTGTTGTTGGCGGCGGCGAGGGCGAGAGAGGCTGATGCTTTGCTGGGGCCACTGGCAACGAGATGATGGAAATCGCAATGTGGATGCGGCACTCTTTGAAGAAGAAGGAAGCGCGGACCGGAGAGAAGCCATACTCCATCTATCACTAGTACTAGCAGTAGCATCCACTGCCATGGCCACTGAGAATGCCATTTCTCTTCTACCACTGCTTGGACTGCTCCCTCTTCTCTCTCAAGGTCTTCAATTCAAGGAAAGATCGGATTAGATAAACGGATGGATAAGGATTTTACTTAACTCCAACCATGCTGGGCTGGGCTGACTCTTCTTTTCTACCTTTTGGGATCCGGCTGGTCTTTATTTGGAAGGTTTTCTTTAAATAATAATAATAATATTTTTTATTTTTTACTTGCAAGGGATAAGTTCATATTTATATATACAAAATATCCTTCATTAATTTTTTTAAAAAGGAGATGTTAGGATTTTTTTTCCAAAACTTTCCAAAAGTGGAATAGCTTACACATATAATTTATAAAAAAACTCAGTATTTTTTTTTTAATCAAACCCTAATTAGTATTCCAAATATAGTTTTTTATTCTCTATTTATTAATGAAAGATATTTTAAAATTATAAGATTTAAACCTATTCATGTAAAATTACATAATGTATTCTGATTAGTTTTGACTATTTTTTACGGTAAAAATCTAATAAAAAGACAAATATATTAAATGTAATTAAATATACGACTAAATTGAATATAATTTTAACATATAAGCATATATAAAGTTATTATTTTAATTTTAATTTTTTAAAATTAAATTTTAAAGGGATATTAACTAAATTAATCGAGTTAATTAAGTTTTGACTAAACCCAATTTGATTAGCTTTGAACTTAGGTCACTGGAACTGTAGATTGAGTAGATTAAGTTTGATAACTACAATACTAATTAAATATTATATAAAAAATTATTTTCATAATATTAATTGTATTACACTAGTCAGTAAAAATTTTTATTTTATTATAACAAGAACATTCAACATATAAAAGATATTAAAAAAAATACTTAAAGTTTCAAATCTATAAATATGCAAAATAAAAATTCATAACAAGTATATTTTCAACATAAAATATAATAATAGAATTATAGCATGGATGCTAAGTATATATTCAAACTTGAAACTTGCAAATTGATATCAAATCAAAATTCTAGCATACATGCTAATAGTAGAAATATCTATTTTTAAATTAAAACAAAGAAGGGTACTTATTTATTGAAATATTTTAAAACAATGAAACTTTTATTGTTGTGAATGATTAATCATTTTTTTAAAATTTTATTATTCCTCACTTTATGCAAATAAAATGTTTTCAATATGCCTTTCATGATTCGAACTACACCATCTTAATTTAGATATATTTTTAATAAAATCTATGAATTAAAGTAAAAAAACTCAATTACCTCGAAATGAAGTAAACTAAAAATGAGGTAAAGAAGTGTGTGTAAAAATTTTATTAAACTCTTCACTCATTTTTTTTTTGCAGCGGAATTTGAAAGCTAGAAAGTGAAGGAATTAATTTTGATAATAATCAAAATTAATTTATATTATTTGACTATAAATTTAAAATTCCTTTAGCTAGAAAGAACTATTTAGATTTACTAAAAATGTTTTTGGATTAAACTAGACAAAACAATATTTTAAGAGAAAAAAATCTTTTATAGATCAAAATATTATTTTATAATAAACCTAAACTTGAGCCCAGCTCAAAACCCGGGCACAAGCTAAATTAAGCTGACAAGAACAAATATGTGGATTTGCTCAAAACTCACTTTTCTTAAAACATCTATCATCTAAAAGTTTGGATGCCATTCGATTTTAATTTTAATTTCTCATTTTATAAACATGATGATTTATATATATATATATATATATATATATATATATGATAGAGTTTTTCTTAAAAGGTTTAGGGTTCATCAAAATATATCAACTAAGGGTTTTTTTTAAGATAAATTTATCATTCACCAATAATTTGTTTAAATCATATTAATATTTTATATTGAAGAACTCATGTTGGAGATTAAATTCCAACAAAGTTTTAACCCAAAAATTAAATTACCCCACTTTTAATTTAGCCTTAAATATGTTCATTAATCATGCTTTAACAAATTTGTTATCAATCCCTCGTATGAATGGAAATTATCTGACTAGTTCAAAAATAACTTGTAGATTTATTAAGAAATACTAATTTGGTAGATATATAGCTTCTTAGTTTTGAATCTTTCTTAATAAAATACTATTGGATTCACTCAATTAATAGTGAACGTGATGTCTTTGAATTATTCATACTTTTATGAAAATCAAGATAATACTCACATAGTTCTTTATCTAAATATTTAATTTGGTTCTCATTGTTATTTTAATTTTGATCTTGAATAATTTTTAAATTCATGAGTGCTTTAGAGAATTTAGTTATTATCAAATTTTTTAAAGAAATAACTATAAGTCTCATTTATATAAGCAATCTTTCATTGAAAATATTCTGCTACATTCTACTTGATGTATTAAGATATAAAAAATGTTAAAAACATAACTCACCATTTATAACTATATAGCTAACACTTATTTCATCATAAAAATAAGCAGGAAATAACAATTTCTTAATGTTGTCAAGAAAGTTATATAACTTAGTTTTCTATTTGAAATTAGATATTAGGATTTTTAATCAATTAGGTATAGTTACTATCATTACACTCTTTCATCTTTAAAGATTTTAAGTTGATCTCCTCAATGAATTATACAAATCTCCTTAACAAATATTTGGTTAATGCATTCATAAAAATATCATTTTACTTTTATAGTTAATGAGATAATTTTATTTGAGAGCAAGTATTAAACTGTATTATATCTAAGACATATATGTATAGACTTGTTATTATATATACTACTTTGTACCTTTTCAATTATTGTCTGATTATTACAATGAGTATAAATAACTTGTATTGATTTTAGCCAATATAGAATATCCTTTACGAGATTTCAAATCCATCCAGTTTTCTTTTTAACTTTATCAAGAGTAATAAACTTTGATTCTATCATGAACCTTGTATTACATATTAGTTTAAAGGATTTCTATGATATAGCTACTATACCAAATATGAAGATATATCTATTTGTGAATTTCAAATCATTAGTATCAAATATTCAATTAGCATCAATATACTCTTCTCATATCCCTAAGTAACTAATATAATATAATGTATAGTTCAAGATGTACCTTAAATTTGATTTTTTATTGCCTTTTTAGTTATTCATGCTTATATTACTTGCAAATCTACTCAATTTATTAATCAAGTAATATCAAGTTTTGTGTAATGTATAACGTATATTAGAATTTCAATTATTCAACAATATTTCAATTGGTTTATTCATTTATCTTTATTCTTAGACAAATGCTCACTTATATCAATTGATGTTTTTACAATGCTATTGTTCATTTAAAAAACAAATATAGAGAATTTTTTCAATATAATAAGATTGAAACAATATCAATCTATCATGTCTTATAAATGTTTATATTTAGTATGATATAACACCCAATTTTTATGTCTAATTTGTTGTTTAATATTTTCATAATAATCAATTTGATCATATGATCATTGTCATAGTTGTCAAACTCGTGAGTTAACTCATAAAATCATATGACTTTACAAGTCAACATAAATATAACGTGTAAAAAAACTTAAAAATCAGCAAACTCGGTTAAACTTGGTTAAAATCGATCAAACCCGGTAATCTTAGACAGAGTTTACCGAGTTTGATAAAATTTGGCTTGGCAAAGAAGAAGATAAAGAAGAAGTATGTAGGTGTGGAAATGATGGATCTTAAGTTGCCAAAACTAGTGGCTTTCTCGACTTGCTCTACTTTGTTATGCTCTTTTAAAAAGAAATAGTATCATGTGTTATTTATCTCTCCCTCTCTCTTCTCTTGAATTAGATAGAGGAGACCAATCCTCTAACCAAAAACAAATAAAGATTGATTGTTGTGTTCATTGAAGTAATAATTACTTATATTCATCATCAGATTTTCTTTTTCCTCGCACTAAAACAATTACTATTAACAAAGAAAAAGACCTGCATGTTTTTTCTTCATCATTTTTTTTATTATCATTAAAAGATAATAATTATATGGTTGTCAATAAAAGAGCTTGGAGTTGGGATAGTCAAAATAAAGTATATTTTTATGTGACTATAAAAGAAAAAAAAGACTAAAAACTCTTGACTTTTCTAGATTTTTGATTTTTTGGTTTTGAATAGATATGGTTTCATGAGGAATCATTAAAAAAAATTCATTATAATTTTTTCAATTTTATGATATGTTTTTACCACTTGAGTTTATTTTATATTTTTCATTTCATGTTAAAAATACATTTTTGATAACCTTAATCATTGCTATCTAAAATTAGCACATCATCCATGTAAAGACTTACAATGACATAATTTTTATTTATATTTTTTATATAAATATATTTATGAACTTCATTAAATCTAAACTCATTTGATAACATAACCTTGTTAAATTTTTCATATTATTATTTAAGTGTTTATTTCAAATCATATAATGATTTGTCCAACTTACAAACTTTATTTTTTTGTTTATCATCAACAAAACCCTCGGGTTATTCTAAGTAAACCTCCTTATCAAGGTTACTATTTAAAAAAAAAATATTTCTACTTTAATTTCATGTATTTTAAGCTGCATTGGCCATTAATATTCATATTTTAACACAATTAAAATATATTAAAATAATTTATACCTTATTATCTTAAATCTTTAACAATAAATCTAATAATTATTTCGTTTGATTATTATATATTAACTTACAATGCAATTTTTTTTAAGCTTTTGATCATGAATACTTAATGAAAATAAAGTTTATATTTTATTATGTTTTTATTATAAATCTTTAAATGGTTTTCTTAGAGTGATCAATTTTTTCTTCGATAACATACAAAATAGTGATAAATGGTTTTCCATTTGAGTTTTTTTATTGAACATTACTTTTCAAATCATGCTAAGTGTTTTATTTTAAAAATTGCTTCTGCTCAAACTAATTTTTTCATTAAAAAAATGCATACAACTCTTTATTTATTTTATTATACTGGTATATTAACTATTCTATTTAGAATTAAGATTGTGCAAGGAAACATGGTTAAAAATGACTTTTTAAAAAATTTAATTTATTTTTTATATGTTTTTGAATAATTTTAATATATTGATGTTAAAAATAATTTTAAAAAATAAAAAATATTTTAATATATTTTTGAAATAAAACCACTTTACAAAATAATTGTTAACATAATCCTAAATAACATGAAATTTTTCTTATAAACTAAGAAATACGTTAACAATAGATATTCATTCTCGTTTACTTTAAAACTTAACCTTTAATTCTTTCCGCAACATAACAAAAGTAAGTTAGCACAACATGGTATGATGTAAAGGGCTGTGGTTGCGATGATTTTTTTTTTTTATTAATGTGGGTGTCCGGGCCAGCTTTCGCGCACCACGACTAATCCCACGGGCCCTGAAGTTAACGACCATGTAAGCCTCCAATAGCCATCATATGAGCTACCAAGGATTCGAACCTGAGACCACAGAGAGAGCAAACTCCTTGATCCCAAATCCTTACCACTTGGCCACCACCTAAATGGTTGTGGTTGCGATGATTTGCTACAAGATAAGCTTGCTTTCAAGAGAACCAAACACAATTTATTTTTATATTTTAAAAATTTATTCTAAAAATATTTTTATTTTAAATTAATATTCTTAAATTATTTTAATATATTAATATAAAAATAATTTTTTTAAAATAAAAACTATTATTTTAATATATTTTTAAAAAAAAAACTTCAAAAAAAAACTTTAACCATTCTGACGTGCACTCCCACATCAGCAAGGAGGAAAGCGGGTAAGAAAGCAAGTGTAAATTATAGATGAATAAGAAGCATCAAGGAGAGTTCGTGACTGACGAGCTGGTCCGACACACCTTTGCAATAGCAAATAAGGGTGGAGGAGATTCACAGACCTCACTCCACCCACTGTCCGATCTCCATCTTTAATCAGAAGAGAGAGACCCTCTTTTTCCCTTTTTGGGATGGGAATTTCCTTTTCTAACAACTATTACTCCTTGTTATAGGAAACCAGGGCCAGTTGTAGCGTCGTCGAAGTAGGCTTTGGCCTCCTCTTTGGCTACTCGTCTCACTCTCTCTTTTGCAGCATGTAATATTGTAATGTAATAATAAATATTAGTACTATGGGCTGCTTAAATATTTCAATGTTTCCTTTTTTTTCTTTTTCTTTTTTAATAAACTAATAAAACACTGGCAACAGTGAGAGAGAAAAAATAGCGTGGCAAGGGGGAGGCAGGGAAAAAAAAGAGCCAAGAATGCAACAAGTAGGCTGCTGCTTTATCAGGACAGCCATTCCACCAGCACCTGCTGTTACTTCAGCTTCTGCTCTACCCCTACTACTAACTCCTCAAAGTCACTGCCATATCATTTATAGTGCTAGCAGTAGTAATCAAGATGGGCAACTGCGGCACTAGAGAAGAATCTGCCGTTGTCTCCACTGCTCAAGGTTTAATTTCCCTTTTCGGTTTCCACCCCAGATCTACCCCTCCTTTCCCCCATTTTATTCTTTATTATTTCTCCATTTTGCTTACTGGGTATGAAGGTTTAATTGGGAAAGCCTGGAATTTTTGAGATTTTTTCATTGAATTTAATTAAAGTTTGAATCTTTATGCCTCTGTAAAATGAAAATTCTAATCCTTGTTATTTATGTGAGTGTGAATTTGATGGATATGCAGTTCAACAACAGCTTCACATAATTTCATCATCACCATCAATTAAAAACGGTCAGTCAGACAAGAAGCATAGTAGGTCAGTTTCAGATCTGAGTGATCCTACTTCAACTCCACGCAACTTTGAGGACTCAAGAAAGAATGCCCTTCTTTATACTCATGTTATAGCCTTCACTTTGTATGAGCTTGAGACAATTACCAAGAGTTTTCGCTCTGATTACATTCTGGGGGAAGGTGGATTTGGAACTGTTTATAAAGGCTACATTGATGAGAATGTCAGGGTTGGCCTCAAATCTCTTCCAGTTGCTGTCAAGGTTCTCAATAAAGAGGGTCTTCAAGGCCATCGTGAATGGCTTGTATGTTTCTTCTTAATTTGCATTGACATTGTTCCACTTAAGCCTAGTTAATCCTTTTCGCTTTCATGTCTTTCACGTTTATTGAATCGTGCTTGTTTCTTGTTCTATTGTCTTACTAGACCGAAGTAAACTTTCTGGGGCAACTTCGGCATCCTCATTTGGTGAAGTTGATTGGGTATTGTTGCGAGGATGATCACAGGTTACTTGTTTATGAGTTTATGTTCCGAGGAAGCCTTGAGAATCATCTATTTCGAAGTATGCCGTCTTTTGCCTTTTGTTCCTCTTCAATTATTGCATTTCTTGTTACCAATTACAGCTGTTAATGGTACTTAATGCTCCATTTTGATTGAAAAGGAAATTGTTACTGCTGTAAGTGACAATATGGTATGGTTGAATTTTTCTGCAATGATCAAAATTACATCTTTCTGCTAAAAGATGCATTCTTTTCCTGCTCTTCATTCTTTTGATGTTTTATAGCAATAATTGGAAGGATAATTTCCTACTGTCATAAACACCTGTATTCAAGACCGTGGGCTGCTTTTATTTGAAATATACACTCCTCGTTCTTGCACCTTTCATGTGTTCCAATTCAACAAAGATGAACATCGTTTTTGTGGTTGCCTGCCAAATTACAAGAGTTACTTGTTCTATGTATAGACTGACAATAGTTATTTGAAATGGCATCACGCATAAGTCTACTATTTCTATGTATAGACTGACAATAGTTATTTGAAATGGCATCACACATAAGTCTACTATTGATTGTTTTATGGGAGGTTCTCTCATCGAAGAGTTCTAAATCCACTGTATTATAAACTTTCATGTGTTTCAATTTGTTTGGGGAATATGATGCAAATTGTTTCAGAAATTATGTATGTTGGAATTTTCAATTCCTTAGGAGAAGATACTAGACTCTTTGGAGAATATCGACTATAAGGATGAAAACATTTTACTATACAGTGATTGATGCAAAAACATAGATGATTACAATCTGTAATTTTGCATTTTGATGATGATTTATTGCTGAGTGTTGGTGCCAACTGGATTTACTTGTAATGAGAACATTTATATAATCATGCTCAGCGTTAGAATCTTTAACCTATGTTTTTATTAACTTGAGTTGCTATGAACTTTTCCGAGGTATTTAGAAGCAACAGTTCCATTATCTTGGGCCACAAGAATGATGATAGCACTTGGAGCGGCTAAAGGGCTTGCTTTTCTTCACAATGCAGAAAGACCAGTTATATATCGGGACTTCAAAACTTCTAATATATTACTGGACTCTGTAAGTGGGGTTTCTCATACGTCATTATCTAAGATATTTCCTGTATGGTTTCTTGATACGGGGACAGTCCTTGCCTGTTACTAATGCTAATACTAGTTGCCCATGTATTCACAGGATTATACTGCCAAGCTTTCTGATTTTGGGCTTGCAAAAGCTGGACCGCAAGGTGACGAGACTCATGTATCAACTCGAGTGATGGGTACCTATGGTTATGCTGCCCCTGAATATGTAATGACTGGTAAGACCCTCTACAATCTCTAAAATTCTTGATTTTTCTGCCCTTTTAATTCCATGGTATGGTTTTGTAAGAGACTAAATACGTCTTTCCAGAAAAAGCTTAAACTTAGAATTGATTAGGATGTGTTTCTGTATGTTTGGTGAAAAATCAGTTCCAAGGGCTGCCTGGTAATGACTAGATAATTAAGGGACTGGATAGCAATGGTGGTTATTAACTGATGTAGGCACCGTTTGAGAAATGGATATTTTCTCACTTGGAATACTAAAGGCTATGACGTAGATTTTCAGTTCAGTTGAATAAAGGTGTAGGAATACAAAAAGTACACAATTGAGATGAAAAACAGGGGTGACATATTGAACATCTGACCATGTAAAATGCCTGAAGTTTGGTGATATATATGCCTGGCAATACAAAAATATTTGTGAGCATTCAAAATCCCTAATTAATGATGAAAAAATGATTCAAGTACTTTCAATGTTAGCTTGTAATAATAAATCATATGAAAGGAAATCCTGCATGTTTGTGTTCATAACTCTGCCTATACCTGATTTGACTTTCTGGCACAGCCAGTTCAATGCCTGGATAAATGAGGGTTCCAGTAGGTTGATGGCCAGGCCAGAGTAAACTATTTTTATTGACAGAAGCTAGAATGATCTTTTTTTATCTTTATGATATGAATTTCAAGGGGGAAAGGCTCAACATAGCCAACCAAGATTGTCTCTCGGAATCAATGAAGTGTGGAATTTTGAAGCTGTAGTAATTCCTTATCTGTTGCATCCTTAATATTGACAAATGACTTGCTTATGGACAGCCACTGCTTTTCTCTGCCATTTGAATTTTGGAGTCGCTTTTCACATGATTCACATTTTCAAGTCTTTTATGGTTTATGGTGTGATGAACTGATGATTGCTGTGCCATGCATCAACTCAGATTTCATGATAACTGCAGGGTACCAAATTGCCTTTGGGTATGTGAATGTATTCGTGCTTGCTTTTCTGAAAATGTTTATATTGTATGCAGGCCACCTGACTGCAAGAAGCGATGTGTACAGTTTTGGAGTTGTTCTTCTGGAACTATTGACAGGAAGGAAGTCAGTTGACAAAACCAGACCCAGCAAGGAGCAGAGCTTGGTGGATTGGGCCCGTCCAAAATTGAATGATAAGAGAAAGTTGCTGCAAATAATTGACCCCAGATTAGAGAACCAGTACTCTGTAAGGGCAGCCCAGAAAGCCTGCAGCCTGGCATATTACTGTTTGAGCCAGAATCCAAAAGCAAGGCCCTTGATGAGTGATGTGGTTGAAACTTTGGAACCTCTACAATGCAGTGAAGTTTCATCATCACTGACCCCGGCCCTAACCGGTGGTGCTGTTGCATTTGCAATGGGAGGGGTACCTGATTACCGGATGCGTTGTAGATTCACCAACAATGTTGGACCTAGTTCTAGCTGTCGGTCTCCTAATCCAAATTGCTCCCCAGGCGGCTCTGCAACTTGCAGGGTCAGATAAGCATATTGCTTTTTATGTATTTGGTGTGCCGTTTCATCCCCATCCATCTTTCTAAATGACAAGTTCTGATTGTTAAATCATGAGTGAATTTGCTTCCTTGTACCTGATGTACATTCTATCATCTCGACCCCCAGCCAGTTGTTAGTTTTTGCTTGCTCACTTGTTGCTTGTATCAATTTTCGAGCATCGTTTGCATGTCAATGAGAATTGCCAGACGAAAACAGTTTTTCTTCTTCAGGTGATATCAAGCTTTACATTCTATCTATCAGTAGGTTGAGGAGGTATGTAAGTGGAAATGCTGTTGGCATCAGAGTCCCTTATTACCAAAACTGTAACCTGATTAATGACATGATTTTGTCACTGACTGTTTTTCATTTGGATGCCCCAACAGATACCAGACACTGGGAAGAACCAATGAGCATTCTAACTTCAGGCAGGGGGGCTATAATATAAATAATTAGCCTCAGCCCTAACATCAATTATCATGATTCTACATAATTTTTAATGTTGCATGGACCCCAAAAAACGTGATTAATTTGAAAATATGGTGCTTATCACAACCTCTTTAGCCCCTCTTTGGATGGTTTCATATCTGGGGCCAGGCATCACTGTCAGCCAGTGTTGACTTGAAAGATTTCTTCTGTGAGGCATGGTGATTCGTTGAAATGGCCGGTGCCACCAACTCTTCATTATCGGATTAAGCTTTCAAAAATACTAAATGGTTAAACCCTTCTGTCTCCATCACTGTAGTGCATGATACCGTATAATAGAAAGAAAAAATATCCATTTCAATGACCCACTAACTCTTCTCCACACCTCTGCACCACAAAATTTTATTCCCTAATTTTAACTCCTTTTACTCTAGTCTCTGTCCGCCTATGTATGTACAGCGTGCAAGCATTCTAGCCTGTCCGTCGTGTATAACATTACCGAGATGAATTATTCCATGAAACTAGCAGTATTGGTGATATTTTTGTTTATCCCAGGCCAGTTGATCATCAGTCCTGGTAAGATGATTTCTGAGAAAGATTTTCAAACTTTATTTTGACTCGATAATGACATGGAGTTAACGTTTCACAGTAACTATTTTGCAGTTCAGCCATCTCCAACAAACACATCATTAACAGCCGGAGAATTCCGGCCTACGGAGCCCGCAGAGTACAGGCTAATTGGAGGAAAGGGAGATGGTCATGATGATGATTTGTGGAGAAGAAGGCTAGCACCTTTCCAGCTGTGTTTGCTATGCAAGTGCTGTGCTGGGGCAGCAACCACCAACTGTGCCACTATGCCTTGCTGCTTCGGCATCGATTGCCAACTTCCTAACAAGCCTTATGGGGTTTGTGCTTTTGTACCTAAGACCTGCAATTGTACCTCATGTGCTACTGTCTAGCTCCTGCTTTTCATATGCATCAAAACCTGTCCATGGCTTAACGCATAAATGTTTGTACAAGTACACCAATTGATACCTGCTGTTCATGATCATGTTGATTAATTAGTTTAGTGTACATATAGTAATTTAAGCATTAAAATGATATGGGATGTTATGAATTCGTTGAAAACCTCACAAAGATTATGGTCTTCTTAAAGCTGCTTTCCAAGGCCATGATGGACTGAAAGACATAGAAGGTTATGAGCTTGGGCAACTAGAACACCTACAAAACAAGTCCTCTAGAATTTAAGAGAATCTTCTGATGTTTAAGCTAATGTTAATGGTGGAGGAAATGCGCTTTAGAAGGTTATGTTGTATGTGTATGAAGTGGAAAGCTTAAAGAGCAAAGCTTGAAAGGAAGGAAGATGTTATTTTCTACGAAAAAGTTGATTATTAAGGAGATCTTGATGATTATTAAGGAGATCTTTACGAGGGAAGGAGCCCCCGTAACTTTGGGTTAAAAGCTGTTTATATAGCCTTGGATTTATGTGAATGTGTTCATGTAATGATATGATGATTAATGTGCTTGTTTTCTATAAGTTTGGAATATTTAAAGATAAAGACTAGAGTCACAGTAGGTAGTGTAAAAGTTATTTTGATTCTAGATTTTGTTTGCTATTTATTGTTGGTGATGGTAATATAATGAATTTTTAGATGATATATTTTTAATATGGATACTTTCATTTAATGTATATATATTTTATTTATATGATTGGTGGCAAGTAGATGAAGTTTAACTAAATGATGGTGCATTCAAAAGCAATAGTTGGCTTTTGATATTCCTTCTATCTAGAGCTAGATTAATCTAGGATTTTTATGAGTATTTTATCTAAAGGTGTTGTTGTATTGAGCTATATGAACATCACAAGTTTAATTCAATGGTAAATGTTTTGAGTTTTAATGTCTAAGTGAGCTTCATGGCCTATTATAGCTTTGTGTTTATATTTCCTGTAAGCTTTATCATGGGCATTTAGTTGGGGTGTAGACATTAAAACCATTAATTACCCATTCAAATCTTTATAGTATGGCTAACATCAAGGTTTTACTTGTTGTGGGATATGTCATATTATATTTTATATTTAAGGATGACATATGTTTTTCTTTTACACCTTCTTATCTCATTTATATGGATTTAAGGTGATTCTCGTGTAGACACTTTATTGTTCTTTTAACTGGTTTTTTGTTTTATATCCTTAGATGTGTCATTATAACAGAATATGTGTTGAAAATCAAAAGGTTAGTATGTGAGCATATAAGTGAAGACCAAGGGTTACTAACTTCAAAAATTTTAATTGCATGTCATCCCTCTACTACATTTCCTAATAGCGACACACTTGTTGAAGGATAATTGAACTAAGTTGTCTAGTAAGTTAAACAATGCTAACATGGTCCCCCATGTTGGCATGTCTATATAAAGCCATATGTCAACATTCTTTTTTATTTTCACTACTTTTATTAATTCTCTCTCTAGGTGATTTTTAATGAGAGAATGTTATATTATTACACCACTAATGCTACCAATTTCTACTATTTATAATTGTTTAAAAACACCAAATGTTCATTTAGGAACTCATAAAGAGGTTCTGAGTGGTTTTGTTCATTATATGGATCATTTTAGTGTCGTTTAAGCCATTGTTTACATGTGTTTTTTAAAAGGATTTTAGATGATTCCTTTTTCTTTTTCTTTTTCTTTTTATGATCGCTATTTATTCTTCATTAAGTAACTCTTTAAATCACATTTTGAAAACTTTTTAAGTATGGTATATTCTTGAGTAGTTTTTTTTTTTTATTAAGAACTACCTTAAATAGAGGCCTCTAGTGAGAGAGTCCTAAACCTAGGTGGGGCTAGGGAACTCCAAATTAAAACTTAAAGGCAATAAAAGATGCTATAATAGTCTTAAGATCGACTAGAGGACAATACTCGAATGATGTGTCCATGATTTAGATAGCTAAATGTTAGGTATATTAACAAATAGGCAACATGAAAAGAAAAAAAAACCTTATAGGCTGAGAAAAACAATGACTAGTCTATTAGGGCCTAAAAAGAAGGTACAAGATTATATCTCCCCTCCTTGTGTTCAGATAAGGATATGTATTCCTTTTATTAGGGTTTATGAAAAGGTTTTTTCACCATTACAACCATTATGCTAGTTAGTTACATTAAAATAGATAAGTTACCATAAATACTTTAAAAAATTACATAATGCAACATGGTGAAAAACCCTTACCAAGGGTTTTCAAACCCTTCCATCAAATGATTGCATGTACTAATAAGACTCAATAAATGACTTGGATTTATATCTTTTTCTCTAAGCAAAATGTCTCATTAAAGGAGTAATTAAGAGAAAAATAAATCTTACAAATAAGTGGAGAAACACATGGCTCATAATTGATCTTAAAAGGGTGTTTCGATAGTCAACCATTAATATATTTAAGGTTGTTTATGCTTTAAGAGAACCTTAGTTGGATTATACAATGATAATTCCACTTTGATCTTAGTAAAGAAGTTGTTGTGCAACTAATTATGGGTCTATAATTTTGAATATAAAATTAACCATTTGACTCTTAGTGTACTTTAATGGGTAATACACTCAAGTCTTTTTATTTATTTATCTTATTTGGTGATCTTTTTAAATTTAAATTTGTAAACCTAGGCCAAAGAGAAGTCCCTAAAAGAGACATGATCTCATATAGCTTTGATTTAGAGATTTCATTTCATTTAAGAAATCTAGTTCTTGTTCCACTACTAATAGCTTGCCTTAAATAAAAGGAAATAAAAATATGAATTGATTTTATCGACACGATAAGTTCTATAAATTTTAAAGAAGTAATGTTTATATTGATAACTAAGTTTTAAAAAAGAAAGAAGGTTTCTAGGTTTCATAATGAGATTCTTTCTGCCTTTTCTTACTAGCCTTTCATATAAGAGCTTGGTTTTTTCTTGGATGCTAGATAAGATCCAATAGCATTACCATATGTTACAACTATTACCATTTTGTATGATTTGAGGAGAATCTCATATTATGATAATTAACAATAATGCTCAACATTGAGATATTGAAGTTTCTCTCTCAATTCCCTAAAGATATAGATGAAGATGTAGGGAAACCTTACTCATTAGATATGGGTCACTTCCTAAATAGCTTTTATTATAAGTTTGCACTCAACTTTTCCCAAGTCATTATTTTTATTATTGTTATTGTTTTTTATGCATTACTAAACTTTGTTTTAGATGGTCTTATTATAAAACCACAATGATTGATATTGAGAGTCTAAGTGTAGGGAAATGGTCTAAGTGATATAGATGTTGTAAAAGAATGGCCAAGCATTTAGGACCATAAGGTCAAATAATATATGTTATAAGGGACTCCAGCAGATCTAAAGAATCAATCCAGGCCTATTTAAAAGGTTCTCACCAAATCCTTATAGGAAAAAGAATTTACTAGTTATAAAGCTTTAAACATATAAAAAGTCTTTATTTATGATTAAAAAAAATAATGATGGGGGAGCTAAAGCTAATTCTTATTATGGTTAATAGTGAAGCTGGTTAAGCTTGAGCAAAGTCATCTTATTTTCATGTTCTAGATGTGTTCTTAAATATGTTTGATAAGATTGATGCCTTGAAGGAGGTCATGAAAAAACTGATTAATGTGATAAACAAGTTTTACCTTTTTATTTTTTCCAAATAGTTGGTAATAAACTTTTTTCAAGTTTTTCACCTACTCCTACACTCAAACTCAAGAAGATATTTCATAGATATGCTATCATTATCTCTAAAAATGAGTATTTAGTTAAAGAGCTTGATGAAGATATTAGAGATGTTCTAAGAAATATAAAGGAAGATCTAGTCAAAAGGATGCAAAGAGATAAACCATTGATAAAGAAGGAACCCAATCAAGTTGTTTAGGTGGTAGATGCTAATGATTTAAAAAATGGTGATGATGGAGAAGAATTTGGATGATGAAACCCATTAGTCCATCATGATTATATATATATATATATAAACTATCATATAGCCTCAATCATATGAGATATTTTTGGTGAATGGACTAGATATTTTATCTTCATATGCATTGAATGAGGGTTAGGTTTATATAGTTTTGTTGTCTAGGTACAAATTATCATTATATTAAGCTCGATTACCACTTGAATTTAGCTTTCTTAAAAAGAGTCAATTTGATTGTGAGTCTTTAGATCTCCATATCCATAACGTTTGCATTATTTGGCATTAAAGAAAGTCACTAAAATCAAGTTATATCCCTTTATCTTTTAATTTCCATGTTATTTCTTCATTGTCATTATCTCAAACCTTATAAGCACAAAAACAAATTTTAAAAAAGAAAGATTATTTGTGATATAGTTGTTTACAATTAAAAAAAAAAGATAAAAGAAATTGCTCAAAGGAAAAAAAATTAGGGTTTAGTTGTGAAAAATATGGTTTTCATCAAATATTGGATTTAACAATTCAAATTTGAAAATTCTTGATTTTTAAGATATCTTAGTGACTTAACATGATTTTGGGATTATTTAGACATACTTTCTTAGGTTATTTCTAAAAATTCAAAAACAATAAATCATAACAAGTAGTTTTTGTGTCCATACCTTCTGTCTTATTAGTTTTGGCTAAAGTATATATATATGGTGTATTTGCTTAATTTAGGTTATTTAATTCTTATTACATTAGTTTTTTTATTCTTATAATATTTTTTAATCTTTTTGTATCATTCATATTTTGCATGAATTCATTATTTTATTTATGATTTCATATTTACAGATTTGTATTAATAGTTTTTTGTTTTTATTTCTCTTTAAGCCTATATATTATTTTGGATTACACTACTAAGTCGTTAATTTTTCTTATAAGTTTCTTAAATGACTAAAATCTTTGAGATTTGGTGCTAAAAAGTGAAAGAATAAGCTTATTAGAGTGAAAAGCTAAAATTAATATGAAACACAAGGAGAGTGATATTTATCAAGTGTAAACACACAAGGGAGTGTGTGAGGATATGTTTCTCTTACCACTAATGTGATTTTCATATCTTAATAATGTTAATCAAAAGCAGATAATTACCACCAAAAGATAAGAATAATCCAAATAGGATTATTTGCCTATGCAATAACAATTAGATATGATAAACATAAAAGACCTTATAAACTTCAATCATTAAATGAATATGGAGAAATAAGAGTTACTAAATAGGTTTTGATTTTTTTTTGTATGAAAAAATAAAGATGGGATTTTATGTAATATGGTTCCTATGTATATTGCTTATTTATTATGAGTGATCCTTAGAAATTTTGTAAAAAGGTAAAAAATAATGGGTTAAGAACATATATTATTTTAAAAAGGATGGAAAGACCTTAACACTTGTATCTTTATGATGTATGTAGGTTTATGAAGACCAATTGAAGCTGAAAAAGAAACGTGAAGCAAAAAATATAGAAAAACCATGTAAGGGGTATATAGAAAAAATAGAAGCATTGAGAGAATAAATATAGTCAAGGTGGAGAAAAATATGGTTTTGGCTGAGAGAGAGAGAGAGAAAATAAAGGGTAAGGAAAAAAAAGAGTGAAAAAAGAGAGTTAGTTTTCATGTAAAAAGGAACGAGATTAAGAATGTTTATTTTTATAGCATGCCTCTGATTTTATTTATGTATAATAAGGTATATTTTAACACTAATAAACTTAATCTTTGTATTTTTAGTGTTTATGTTTCTAGTTTTCATGTACAAAGGAATGAGATTAAGAATGTTTATTTTTATAGCATGCCTCTGATTTTATTTATGTATAATAAGGTATATTTTAACACTAATAAACTTAATCTTTGTATTTCTAGTGTTTATGTTTCTTTATTACAAGATTATAAGGATATTTTTCCTAATAAGATTCCTAGTATGCTTGTCAAGTGAGTTGAGTTCATAGAAATGTCCTATATATAATAAAATATAAGCAAAGTAATAAAAATATAATGGTTAATGCACTATCAAGAAGATATTTATTTCTTTCAACTATAAACCTAAATTATTATGATTTAAGTATGAAAAAGATTTATATAATAATGATGTTGGTTTTAGCCAGATTTATAAAGCATGTGAGAGTTTGCATTTGATAAATTTTATAGGTTTGATGGTTATCTGTTTAAAGAAAAAAGGAATGTGTGTGCCTAATTGTTATATGCCTAAATTGCTTGTCCATGAAGCTTATGAGATTGGTTTAATGAGACACTTTAAGGTTACTTAAATTTGAGATCACTATGTTATCTTATATAGGGAGTGTTATGTTTTGATCTCGTTACATGTTATCTTAGTAAATGTAATAAATAGATAAATATTGAATATAACATAAACTATATAAAGGTATTTAAGCGATAAAGAGAGGATTCATCACCCTTGATGAGTTAGAGAAAATATTCCACATGTTTTCAAATAGTATTGATTATTAAATCCTTACACAAGGTAGAATCAAATTTGAAATAAATTTCAAATCATATTTAAATTATCAATAACTATAATTTTATGAACAAATATGATTTGATATAACAGACACACTACATACTAAAATGTCTAAATCAAAATATTATTGATGAAAGGATAATAATTATACTGAGAAACTGATCACTAAAAAGTTAAGTCAAACCACTTATGACTTTTTTAATATTTAGAGGATCATGATACATTGTTAAACGATGCACTTGATCTTCAAATATAAATTAATCAATTATTGAAATGATAATAAATAAAATTATTTAATTTATTTAATTCTATTTATTTTGAATTATAATTTATATTTAGACCAATATATTAGAAACCAATGGGTCATATACTTTAAAAACTATTAGTTGGAAATTAAATTAAGATGATTAATCAAGTGAGACTTGATTGAAAAAAAAAATTTAAAAATTAAACATTAGAATATATTAATTAAGAGATTATAATTCTAGTCCTAGAATAATCAAGTAGGGACTTGATTGATTATATTTCTAAAATTATCCTTAAATAATAAATTGATATTATTCAAGGGAAAAATAGATATTTTACTATTTATAGGGTTTTTAAGAATTTCTATAAATATAAAGGCATGCCTTTTATTCATATGAGGTTATCTATTAAACAGAAAAACTATGTAAATTATAAAATAAAGAGCTAACATTCTAGGCATAGAACTTTATCTCCTAAATAAAAATTTAAAAGATTTCTTGCAAGTAATTTATGTGCATTATATTGGAGGCTGGATATTTAGATAACTTGTGGTCTGTAATAACCCAACTTTTAAAGAGTTATTCAAAGTCAGTGAAGATTAGATTTTCAGATAATAAATTCTTAAATAACTTTAGATATGTCTAACATGATCCTAGAAACTCTCAAATATTATTTTAAATTTATCATTTTTATTGTGTGTATATATGTTCGAGATCCTAAAAAAAATCTAAGAAGGGTTAAAAAGGGTTATCTTTTAACAATTTAGGTGTATATATACAATGAAAGGTTTCTTGAATGTAGGAGTTTTAAGTTGATATCAAGAGGATATGGTCCATTCCAAATCCTTAAAATAATTAATAACAATGCTTATAAAGTGAACCTACTATGTACTCACATTCTGCTACTAATAAATGAGTCTCGGTTTGATAACCTGCTACTAATTCTTCTTCTGCTTCTGGTAAATCAAAAGGTAATCTCTCACATTCTGCTAGGGAAGAAATGAAAAAAATAATAAATCCTATAGGTTGACGCCACAAATTCCATCCCCCCAAACCATATTTTGATTTTGCCTCAACTATATCAACTGTACTTGAACTGTTAGATAATCATAATCGGTGATAACATCACTGTTCCCATCGCTATTACAAAACCATACATGAGATTTTCACCTCATATGGCTCCTCGAAGGCCATAAATAAATCTAAGGGCCAGATCATATTATTTATCTCGATATATTTGTAGGATAAATAGGATCCAAATCTATCGGATGCCCCCCCAATTCCAAAATTTGACCAATGTAATTCTGTCTGTTATAATACTAAAATAAAGTACTTCTGAATTGATCTCATCTTTTAAGAATTTCAATTTTTCTTTCTTGAGCAATAACTTAAATCTTTCAATAAAATACTTCTTGTAGAAATACCAATAAATATTTTAACCTATCATTTTCGATTACGAAAAATAATTAGACAGTCAATTATTTCATGAATTATGACACGAATTCGATTTCTATGAATATCGATATAGAAAAGAAAGAAGAAAAAAGATCTCTTTTTTTTTCTTTTTCTATTGTAATTCTATTCTTTTTTTTTGTTCCTATTTTTCCTTCTGAAAAAAAAAGTAAAGGATTAGTTCGTTCCTGATAGTCATTTGTTTAATTGGTGGATAGGAGCGTACTCTGGATCGGAATCATGAGGAGTACTGCCTGATCATTTCTACTAATTTAAAGCCCCAATTAATATTCTTTTATTTTGGATAATTCTATTAATAATCTTTTATGTATCTTGGTGTTCCTAACCATCCACTCATTTTTATTTTTACTCAACTGCTCGGTAGCATTACAGTAATATATATATATATATATAAATGATAGTAAAAACTCACTAAGGTTGATTCTTTGAGTCCGCTTTCAAGGATGACTAATCAACCAATTTTGGGACAAATGATCTCATCTTCTTATGTTTATTTCTGCTTTACTGTTGTACATAAGAAATGAGTCTCGATTTTTTTTACTGCAAATTTAGAAGCTGTTTTTTTTACATAGTGTTAGTACTATGTTTATATTTTTGAAATATCTTTGTTTAATGTAAGTGATGATTCAAAGTCAACTTTTTTAGAGAAGAGAGGGGACGATGCAATTCAAAGTACACCAAATGATTTATTAAAAGTTTCAGTTAGACCAATTATAAAATTAAGAGAAAAAACTTAAAGACGCATTCAATAAGTTTATTCAAAATATTTAGGCCTATATGAGTTTTATGAAGGCTACGTCTTTAACAAGTGATGAATAGTCTTTAGTCAATTCAATTTATTCACAAAAAAGGTTTGATCCATTTACTTATAGGCTAATTAATTTTGGTAGCTATTGGCTTATTTTTTCTTATGCACAGATGCAAACTAAAAGACATATTTTTTTTATTAGACCATTGGATCAAACTAAAATTTTATTAGAATATTTTAGAGGCCTTGTTTTATATATGATTAAAATTTTATAACAAGCAAACATTAGAAAAGCTTTTTGACAAGGTCTAAAATCTACCATGTGAGAATCGTATTAGTTTTCTAATTGATTTAGGATTTTTATTTTATTTTATTTAGAACTCTTTTATTATTTTTCCAGCCTTGTTTAGAATATGTTTTTTTACCTATTATAAATAGGGTTATTTAGTTTATATTTAGTTTTTTTTATAAACTTTGATTTCAAAATAATTTATTATATGTATGAGGGGAACTTCTTTTAATTTGATTCTTTATTGAACTATTCTGACTTATCAAATAATTAATCATGTTTCGTGGTGTCTTTTATAGTTTTTTTTTCATATCTTTTTAAAGGCTTTGAGCGGGGTTTCAATTTCTATAGTATTGGTGTCTCAATATAAGTTATTGTATTGTAAAACTCTATTATAAGTCTAAATTTAGTTTTTTTAGGAATGATCAATTAACTGTAGATTTCTAAATCTTTATATCCATGAGTTTCACATCAATTATGAATCACTAAGAAAAAAAGTAGTTGATTTAGTAGTGAATTGCATATTTTTCTTCAATAAGGGCAAACTTAAAGGCACAAAATATGATTTCCTCATTTAAAAGAGTAATTGATATTTTTAGATAAATCATCATATTAATTATATAAACAAATAAAAGGAAATTGTAAATCACTATAGAAATGATATAAATTAAAAATTTCTTCTCATTTTAGTTTTGTTTGAATGTTTCATAACTTTATTATTGGTGACATTTTTTATTTTCCAAGAGGTTTGTTAGTGGTGGTATTTTTTAGGTTTTACAAAGTTTGAAAATTTTTATTTTATTTTTTCTCCTAGGAATAAATAATGACAACAAGACTTATCTTTATACATGGACAAGGATAGAAAATGAGAGGGAGATTTTTAAAAGGATTTGAAAGAAAGAAGGAATACAAAAAACAAAAAAGAAGTGAGAGGGTTGTATAAATAAGAGGAAAGGTTGAGGGATAAAGATGTGTCATTTTGGTATAAAGATGTGTTTTCCATTTCTTTTCTTTTTCTAGTCATTCTAACAAAAAAAATTATGAAGTTTCTCCAACTAGAAGATAACAACAACAACTATGACAACAAAATCCCAAACCAGTTAGAATCAACTACAGAAACCCTTTATGTCATTCCATATAATCAAACATTGAATCCCTCTTGATATCAAGATTCAATACATCTTAAATCCTTAGATATTATTTTCATATTGGTTTATTGACTTAGATTAATTAGAAATGAAAATGCTCCATATAAATTTGATAATAAAATCAGACAATAAAATTTATTAAATAAAGCAACTGTAAAAAAATTCTTCGATTAAGACTTGGTTTCATTAAAACAAAACAGCTGAGAAAATTCAAAAACTTGGTAAGGAAATAATACATTGTTGATAGAATGCCTAGATACTTAACACCCCCTTCTTTTTTTACTAATTATGTGTCTTTGTATGTATGCATTGCTTTAGGGATTTATGATGCATCATCTAGGAAAGAGGAGAAAGAGAATTGATTTAAAGATCTTGATTTTTTTTTTTACAACCAGTGCTAAGATATATAACTTATGATGTGGTTTGATCATCTACAAACTTGCTTTCTCTATCCATTTATTGTTTCCTCTATCCATATATTGCTTCCAACATATCTTTTAAGCATGTGATCTCTTTGAATCTGTACTTTTAAGTTTGATACATATAACAATTGTTATGACTTTTGCTTAACATTTTTTTAAATGGTTGTTTTAAAATAATCTCACATGATAATGCTAGCACTTGAAACATTTATAATTTAGATATTTAGATTATACTATTTAATAAACTATCATATGACCTACAACGTATCATAAATAAATTATTAATCAGTAATTAATTAATTCTTTGCATGATTTTAAAGATGCATTTTATTACTTAATGCATCTTTAATTTTTTTTTAATTGATAAAGAAATTACAAGGATTTCAATCATCTTTAACTTTTTTTTATTCAACATTTGTTTTTTTTAAATGATAAAGAACAAGGAATCGAGAAAAAGACTAGATTATAATCAAATTTAAAAATAGAAGGATTAAAAAAATGTTGTTTTAGAAATAATAAGGATTAATTAAAATATAGGGACAAAGTTTCTATTATGCTTAGGTAATGTTTGAGAGTGTGATGACAATTTATTTTCAAAATGTTTTTTGCTTAAAAATGTATCAAAATGATATTTTTTTATTTTTTAAAATTTATTTTTGATATCAACACATCAAAATAATCCAAAATCATAAAAAATATAATTACAAGCATTTTTTAAACACAAAAACATATTATTAATAGGAAAAAAAATCAAAAGGTCCAATAATTTCATTTGCTAATATTCTATGAAAAAATGTTATATAAGATTAAAAAATAAAATCATAACTGGGTATTTAGAGACCTTCGAATTGAAATGAATTGAGAGATTAAAAAAATCATATTTAGAAACATTGGATGATGGTTTGAATCCACATGGAATTTAATATTTAGAATCCATACAAAAGCAAGTTAAAGGCCTATACAATTTTCTAATGTAGCTCTAAGAAGTAACTTTGAAATTTATATTTCTAAAATGCCTAGTAACCTTTCTTTTTAGCTTTTAAATTAAGAAAAAAAATTGCAAAGAATTTTTGAATGTTGATAAAGAAAAATATTGGCTAAAATTTGCATACATACTATAACAAGGGCTTTTATATCAATTAAGTTACATCTCATTAGTCTTATAATTTTTGAAATAATGTTTAGTTATTTTCTTGAAAAAAAAGAGACAAAAAGAGTTATGACAGATAAGATAAGATAAAAAAGAAAATAAAGACAATAAGTTTATCTCTATATCTTATTTGGTTATGATGGAAAAGAAAAAATAAAATAGGAATAAAAATATTTTACTCTTAATACATATTGTTATCAAACTTACTTATTTAAAAAAATAATTAAATAAATATTTTTTACTTTAGTTTATATTGAGTGTTGAAATTAATAATATTATACAAACTATCATTACTTATTTTTAGGCCCCCTGCATGAAAATAGCAAAATAGAAAAAATCAAAAAAATATTATCAAGAAATATAAGCAATGAAAAAAAGATGTCAAAGCGCCCTAAAAATAGTTAAAATTGGTTGAGGAGGTTAAAAAATACAAAGATTAAAATTTAGCAGTATTTTATTGACTGATGATAGCCCTGTTGGCAAAAAAACTTCAATTTAAGTAAGAAAAGTCCAAAATCAGGTGTTTATGTACTCAATTAAATATTATTTAAGATTTAATTGAATTTATAGAGAGTTTGATTGCAAGAAAAAATAATTTTGAAGCCAATTTAGCTTTAATTGGAAAAAAATAAAGTTCTATGGTCAAATTATAATTTTTGAAAGTTAATTTGGTCACATCAGGGGCTTAATTGTATAAATATTAAAGTTTGATAGTCAATAAGAGACTTAATTGAAAAAATCTGAAACCAATGACCAAAATAAAAAAGACACATAATTAGAGGGGTTGAAATTAAAACCGAATCAGAGACCCAATTCAAAAAATTAGAAGTTTATTGCTCAATTAAGAATCAAATTGCATAATTTCAAGAACAAGGACCAAAGTGAAAAAGATAGTCAACTTCAAGGTCGCTATTGAATTTTTGGCAGGGATGTAATTGGATTGATTTTTAAATTAAAATTTTTATTTAGGACTTGATTGAACAAATTACAAAGTGAGGACCAATGTGAAATTTTACATATTTTATCACATTTTCCTTTTAAATGAAACAACGTGTTTTGTCTAAAACTGTGTTGTTTTATACACTGTTCACTTAAAGGCAAAAAAAAAAAAAGAAGCTTGAAACAGTGCCATTTTGAATGGCACTTATGTCTTCTTCTTCCCCTGGATGCTAGAAGCATGGGAAGAAAAAGAAGATTTTTTCCTCTATTCCACTGCCTACTCTCTCTTAAAAAGACGCTAACAACCCACTTACTTGCCATGTGGTGGAAGAATGAAGGGGACGTACCCCTTGGGTGGTTTAGGGCGGTAGCATAGTGGTATCTTAGCCACGTCTCCCTCCCCTGTTTTTGCTTATAAAAATAAAAAAAGTGGAAGAAAAAATAGTTTGAAAAAAAAACAGAGAGGGAGAGATTGAGAGAGAGGTACAACAGAGGAAAAGGAAGAGAAAAGAGGAGGAAAAAAAGAAAAAAAAGACAGAAGAGAGAACATAAAGACAGAAAAGAGAACAAAAACACAGAGAAAAAAGAAGAAGAAACCGCAGGCCACTCAGGTTGGTCCTCCGCCTTTTTTTTACCTTCACTTCTTCACTCATCATGCAAGACATGCACAGTGCACGTCTGTAGGCAGGGAGAAGCTGGTTACCGTGCTCATGCACAGTAACCACCTAATATGGGCTGGTTGAGCCCAGCCCATGTAGTTGGGTTAGGTTCGGCCCCGCCCATGTATTTAGGCCTAATCCAGCCCATTCAAGAGAAAAAAAATCAAAAATATTTGTTTTAGCATTTTATAATTTTTTCACGTAGATTTTATGTAATTTAGATTAATATCGGGTAGTATTTTTATGTCGTAAAAATAAAAATCCGTTACTAAAATACCTAATTTTTGTCAAAACTTTCAAAATACAAAACAAAATTAAAGAAAAAGAAAAAAAATATTTTTATGCATATAGTCAAGTGTCTCAAAGCTAAAAAAAATTGTATTTTGTTTTTCATACACCAAAAAAAATATTTTAACATGCATTTTGGCTTTAATAACCAGTTTATTAAAGTCAAGAGAACATTGACTAAAATTTCAAAAACAACAAAAATTTTATTATGTTTGTCTCTTAGTATCCGGGATATGACATTACACATAATGCATATTCCGGATATTTAATTTTTTTTTTGAATAATAAAACAGTTAGGTTTTATCACATTAAGATAAGAACCTTCTTATTATAGAGTGTTTATCTTAAACCATAGACAAATCAACAATTAAAAACCACAACATGACTTTAAATTTTATTAGACAAAACAATGCAACCTACCTTAGGTAGGGTGTATTTAGGGTGCTAATATTTTTTCTTTATGCAACTAATCTTCGAGCCCGATCTCTAAGACCAATCAGGGTTTCTACTGACCAAAATACTAGGTGGCAACTCCCATTCTAATTTTTGACTAATAAGATATAAGAATTCTTTATCTCTTCATATTTTATTAGAAATACATCATTCTATTTTTCCTTTAGGGTAGACGATCACCACGACGCGGCACACGTGCGACACTAACCATAGTTAAAAAACTAAGACTAACTTAATAGGTTAACCTAAAATCAGGTTGATTGGGTGCTTGGACTGGTTCAACTTAAAAAAAATAGAGAAAGTATTAACTTAACTTGACTTCGCTAGAAACTCAATTCAATCTAGAATAAAACATAGGTAAAACACCTATTGACTTTTTTGAAAAAACAATCTAGATAAAACAAAGTTCTTTGATTATTATTTTAAAAGAATCTGGGTCAACCTGGTTAACCCCCTCGACTTATAACTTGAACCTTATATTAGGTCAACTTTTGAGTTAAATTTTAAAATTATGATAATAACTGCTTTGATTTATACACCAACTTAGTCAATCCGTGTTGACTCTCGAGTCAGGTTTTAAAATTATGATAATAATAATTTTATCCTTACATTTAACCCAATCAACATATTATAAAAATATGTTTTTTCTATGCAAATGAGATATTCAAACTCTCTATTATCCATTAATCTGCAACTTATTAGTCTTATAAATTTTTCGATAATATTTGATGACTGTCCCAGGAAAAAAGAGACAAAGAAAGTTAAAACATATGAAACAAAATAAAAAAGAAGATGAAGATAAAATTGTATTTGCTATTGATATACAATACAAAAATATTTGTCTCTATATCTTATTTGGTTATGGTAGATAAAAAGAATAAAATATGAGAAAATATATTTTATCTTTAACATGTATTATTGTCAAACTTATATATTTTAAAAAATAATTAGATACATATTTTTTTTAAACTTTAGCTTATATTGACTATTGAAATTAATAATATTATAATAACTCTAGTTATAAAACCAAGACTAACCTGAGAGGTTAACCCAACATTAGGTATACTATGTAACTAAAATGGTTTGAATTTAAGAAAAAATAGAGAAAATATTGGCTTGACTTGAATCGGTTAAAAACTCAAATCAACTTGGAATAAAACACAGGTAAAAAACACGTTGAGTTTTTTAGATAAGGTCAAAACCCAAGGCTCTTTGATTATTTTTAAACAAAATCTTGAGTCAACCTAGTTGACTCTTCCGGATTGTGACCTAATATTATCTTAGGTCAGTTTTCAAGTCGGGTTTTAAAATTATGATAAAAATTATTTTTATTCATATGCCCACTCATGTCAACCTGAGTTGACCCTTCTGACCCGCAATCTAATATTTGCTATGGTCAACCATTGAGTTAGGTTTTACAATTATGATAATAACAGCTTTATATTTATATTGAGCCTAGTTAACGTGAGTTGATTCTCTTGATCCGTGACTCAGGTCTTACCTTAGGTTGATTTTCGAATTGAATTTTAAAACAAAAATTATAATCATTTTTATTTGTATGTTGATTTGGATCAACTTGAGTTGACCCTCATGATACATTACTTAAGCCTTGTCTAAGTCGACTCTCAAATCAAATTTTAAAAGTATGATAATAATTGTTCTTGTCTTTATCTTGACATGGGTCAAAGGTCAACCCTTTTCATGATCTAATTTTTACTCTAAGTTGATTCTCAAATTGAATTTTAAACTATAATAATAATTATTTTTATTTTTATATTCACTCGAATTAATTCGAGTCTTAACTAGTGACCCAGGCCTTACCATAAATCTGTCGCTGGGTTGGGTTTTACAGATATAATAATAACAATTTTTATCTTTTATATCTTAATTACATAAATTTTAAATTAAAAGTTTTTAATAATAATATTTAAAAAAAATATTATCTCTGAATCAATATTCTCTTTGCCTCCTGTTTTGAAATCACAAAACCTCACTTTAAAATGGTCTAGGAACGTAAATATTTTTATGTTTCTATCTTCTATCTCCTCAATAAAATATATTTTTATAGCTAGTGTTTCTGCTCTTTATGTCTCATCACAGCAACCAACGCTAGCTTGCAGATAACGGAGACCGAAGTATATATCAAATAGCTAAAGATAAGGTGGAAGTGGTCGCCTATCAATTGCTTTTCCTGGGACTCCATCAAACTAACTCCAAGAGAAAGACCTTTAATCTTCATGTATAATTTATACTTTTCCAATTAGAAATGAACTAACTCAGGCGGATGGTGCGCCTTCCTAGACCCTATAATGGCTATTATTTTAGCAGCACAAATGCTTGAAAAGCACTAGCACCCCTCATCGCCATGCTTGCCTAAAGTCAGAAGAAAAAGGCATGGAAAAGGAGGCCAAGAGAAGGATAAAACTTGAGTTGCTCTATCCATTCATGCATATGATGAAAAGTTTATCTATCACGTGTCGATCTCTTATGTAGAGTTTATGGGGGAAAAATAAACCTCACTACGTTATTTGATGCCAACGCGGTCCACTATATATATATATATAGCTTAGGTTAATTTCTTTTGACTTCCTGGAATCAATGGGGGGGTTTAGCGAGGATGATGTAAGCAGCACCACTACCTAAACATAAACATAGACTATATAATATTTTTATTAGAGGCCAGGCTCCTTAATTACATATATAATAATCCACCAAGAGGCTTGCTTAGCTAGCTCCCATGCATCATTGTATTATAATTATATTATAGAAAAAACTAAAAAGATGGTTTTCTTTTTTTTATATTCATGTTACCGTGCCGCAGCACACAGTTGCAGTTTTTGGAGTACCACAATGAAGCCGTGTTTGCCCCTTTTATCCCTGGATTTTTTATATATATATATGATTTCATCATCGCATAAAGCCTAACAATTTATTTAGGTTTAATTGTGTCCTCTCATTTAATTATTACTTGATTTTAAGAAATGGAATTTGATTTTATCGATTGAAAAGGTTAAATACATAAATAAAAAGGCAGCCCTTTTTTTCTTTTTAACTGCTCATGGAGCATGGAAAAGTTTAGTTTATTCCCCAGAGGTTTTACTTTTCATTTTTGAACCTTTTCTTTTTAGAGTTTTATGTCTCATTCCTAAACTTCAATTTATGTTTTGCATAAATAATTATATTATTGATTGTTTTATAAATAATTATGTATTAGCCTAACATGTTGAATTTTTTAAATAATTTACTCATTAATATTTAATGAAAATAAAATATTGTTTTTATTACAGATTTTATATTTTTTTTTCAAATACATTGTTCTTAATTTTTTTTCATATGGATGCATAAAAATAATCAATTCATGGTTTTTTAATTGAAACTTGCTTCAACTATCATAATAAGTTTTCTCTTAAAAAAAACATTGTAAATATATATATACATGAATAAAAAAAATTAAACTTTTTATCAAATGTATATGTTTCTTATTCCTTTTCAGCTCAAATCATTGTAGCTTTTACATATATTTTCTTTTTATTAATATTATTTTTTTATTCAATGAACTAAACTTCTAATAAAAAAATCATTTTGTTACCAAAATAACAAAAAAATACATGAATTAGAAAATAAATTGAAAATAATTTTTTTTCAATATTATCTATAATATTTATTTCTATTATCATATAATTAAATTAACAAAAAAACATCTCACAATAACTCAATCAATATTACTAATTATCCCTAAGAGGTCATTATATTCTTATATTCATCTATTATTATGATAGTGATTATTTTTTAAAGTGGTTTTTACTTAAAATTATATTAAAATAATTTTTTATTTTTTTAAATTAATTTTTAATATTAAAGTATTAAAATAATTTAAAAATACTAAAAAAATTAATTTAAAATAAAGATATATATTTTCTTCCAAAATAGTTATAAAACATAAAAATAAACAGTTAGGTTCGCCAGCCTTCACATGCTGGATGAATTCATTACAAAATAGGTAGGGGCCGGAAGGATACTGCAAGAGGTACCCTTGTTTTTTTGTTTTTTTTTTTCAAGAGACAACGACATCGAGAAATGCCATCATAGCAGNGTAAAAACAAACTATAGCATTATTTAAATTAATACACTTTTGTGATATTTTATTAAAAAAATTGTATTTAATATTAATTTTTTAGTATTTTATTATTATTTTGATATGTTAATATTAAAAATAATTTAAAAAATTAAAATATATTATTTTAATATTTTTTAAATAAAAATATTTAAAAAATAATTATTATTATATTTTTAAATGAATTCATCTCCCTTCCTCGTAAAATTGTAATTTATAATTTTATTCTTTACATAATTAATATGACATTTTAATTTTCACTTAAATTTTCTTATTATACATTTACAAGAGAGTAAGTGAAATGTGCTTATTATAATTTCCAATGATTAAAAATGTATTATCAAAATTAGGGATTATTTTATTTTATTTTTTATTTATTTATGTATTATCTTTTTAGTAAGAAGCCACACATCCCACGGTTTATAAGGGTTTGAAATTAAAATTCATCAAAGGTAGGATTTAATGATATCTTAAATCTAAGTTTTTATAGTGTTTATGAGTTTGATATCTTTTGTATTGTACTATATTTTAAAAATAATTTTTACTTGAAAAATATCAAATTAATTCTTTTTAAGTATTTTTTTGTTGTTGTTTTGATATGATAATATAAAAAACTGAAAAAATTATTATAATGTATTTAAAAATAACATTTAAAAAAAGTACTATACGCCACCTTATCTCCAACCCTTTATAGTTGCTTTAAATCAATAATTATAAGAAATAGATAGACTTTTCTCATTCTATAGCTGATTTAAATAAATAATACACATATTCTAATTTACTAGGTTCTGTTTTATTTCTTATTTTCTGAAACAAGAATATTGAAGAAACGGTTCGTTTTACTTAAATATTTACAATCAAGAAGTAACAAATAATTCCCTTCGAGGAACTAGTCATCATCGTTTTCTTTCTGCCCTGGACGATCTCTTTCGCCATTTTTAATCATGAAATTGATATGTTCAACCAAAAAAGTTGCTTTCTCTTCCTGAATTAGGAACATCACCAGCTCGATCTGATGATCAGATTAACTTAATTTGATCTTCTTCTTCTTCTTCTTCTTCTTCTTCTTTTCTTTCAAGTGGATGCTTCAACACACCTCTAATCTATGGTCTTGCTGGGAACATCGGAAACTGCTCAGGAATCAGAGTATACATTAAAGCAGCCGCCCCAAGTTTGGATTAACCGGATGCATGCAATTACCAACTACTAATTAATTATTTATTTATTTGTAAAATATTTAATTGCATCTTGTTCTTCATTGCCAAATAAATTCCTACGACAGAGAGATTTTTATATTTTCAGAAACATTCTCTTGTCTCGAGAGATTTCTGTTTCCATTCACTTACATCTAATCTCTTTCCCATTCACTTAATTTATTTTTATTCAAAGCTTTTTTAATTTTATGTTTCAAGAATATTTAAAAAAATAGAAGTTTTTTTTTAAAAAAATTTTAAATTAAATAATTTTTAGTATTTTCACATCATTTTAATGTGCTAATATTAATAATAAATTTTAAAAAAATTATTTTAAATAATAAATACTTTAAAAAATAATCAATTCTGTAATATTAAACAACAGCAAGAAGATGACAATTATACGGTGAGAATGTGATCCCACAACCAATCACTTAATTAGTGCTTCCGTGACTCAAAACATGGGGCACTAAACCAAGTTGCTTGACTAATTAAGTGTAAAAACAATACTTTACTAGCACTAATACCAGTATTCAAATTGTTAATATATGTACGATTGAACCATCCTTCAATCGAGGAACACACGTCTGTTATTATTCCAATCCTCCTTTGTTCTCATTCGAACTTGTTTTCATGTGGCTAATATCATCGAAACCAGTACCGTCAAAATCCTGGATTCTATGAATCAGGACAGACGGCAACAAGACAGAAATTAACACAGCGGTTCCGACTTCCGACTATAACAAAACCCACGAATCTTTTTTTTTTAGTGTGTGTATAGCTAGCTAGTAATCTTCCTAGGACTCTAGATCAATCGGACAATTACAAGTTGATAGATATTCACATATTTCCGTGACGAGGGAGGGCACTATTTTCAATATCACGACGAAGTAATGGGTCGCCACCTGAACCATGCATGGACTTAGAGCAGCAAGCCAGCTTAATTAATTATGAAATGTAGAAAACCATTATAGCTGGTTTCTGCCCCACGTAGGATGGATGAAGATTAATATCAGCAGATATTGCTTATGATGCCCTCCCTCCACAGTACTGTGGGAAAAAGAGAAATGATTGTTTCGGTTAAATGCACCTCACGGCACTGTAACAGTCCCAGAACAGTATAATTATGCATGTCAAGTCGACATTTTCGACCTTGGAAACTAATTAATAAAGGATCAGGAGCTAGGCAGGCAGGAAGGCAACCACTTCAATCATGAAGGGGAGAGGTTGCCCTAACATGAGAAAGAGATCAATGATAGCCATAGCTAGAAGCCTTTTCAACATAAATATTGGCTTTCATCATTTTCGTCTTCATCTACAGTTTCTACACCACATGAGGACTGTTCATCAATTAATTACTTTATGGTAATAAATTAAGAGACGAATGGGGGATCAAAAACTAAGTCAGCCATGGAAAATATATATAGTAGCATATACATTTTTTACATAAAGGTATGGACCCTCCGAAGAAAGTTGTTGTGTAAGCCACTGAGGTGGACGTCCATCCGAGGCGAAGGTCTTTTGTTTAATTTCCACCTCCTTCTTGTTGCCCCCCAGTTCCATTATAAAACAGAGGACAATTCCCATAAGCGCAGTAACTTCATATTTGCATAATATTGCATTGGTCTCTTCACCTTCTGCAATACTTAGTTATCAAATACTGTATATTCTCTAAGTCTAATCAATTTGGAACAGATCACACCATGTCCAGGATTCATCCTTCTGATCAGAGTAGATGCCACGGCCATTCGTTGTTGAAAGATCACAACGACAGCAGGCGGCCACTTCATGATCATGATAAACATCATCCGTTATTACCACCTCCGTCTGTGCTCACTGTATGGAAGAGATCCAGCATGAGCTTCCAGGGTACAGACGGATTCACCGTTTTTGATCCGCATGGAACATTAGTTTTCAGAGTTGATAATTATTCCAGGAAGAATGGTCATGGTCTTGTACTCATGGACGGAGTTGGCAATGCCTTGCTTTCCTTGAAACCCAAGGTACGAATACACATACAGATTAGGAGTTATTGATTTCAGTGAATTTTAACTAAAACTTAACTTTCTATATATGTCAACTCCTGATCTGATCCAATTAATGTTGCTGATGTTAACAGAAGCTAAGCATGCAGTATCAGTGGAATGCTTACATAGGAGAAGATGGGTGCGAAAAGACCAGAGTATTCTCAATGAGGAGCCCATCAGTGCTCTTCCACTCTGCTGGCCGCAAACATGTTGCAGAGATCTTCATGGGAGCACAATTAGGTCGTCACCATCAAAACACGCCAAATTTCAAGATTGAGGGGTCGTTTAGATCAAGGGATTGCAAGATCGTCAAGGCTTCTACTGGGGAAGTAGTGGCAAAGATATTCAGGAAGAGAGTGAACAACACTACGATTTTACTGAGCGATGATGTGTTTAGCTTGGTGGTCCAGCCTGGTTTCGATTCACAACTTATCATGGCCTTTGTAATTGTATTAGATCGCATCAGCAGCAAGCCTTTTTCTCCTGTTATGTGTTCTTAATGAATTAATTGAACCCATCTTGTAATTTCATATATATATATACATATATATATATATAAACAATTAAAACACTGAATTGCAAACAAGTTCACTCTTAATGCATTTCACCTTCATGTTCTTTTCTTGGGACAATAACTTAAGATCAAGATTTGTTTTCATCCAGTGATCATAATTTTCTTGCATGCTTGTATATGCGCGTGTTAATGGCTAAAAATGGCTTCTAATCTTTGCTCGCTTGCGAGAGAGAGAGAAAGAAAGGAAAGAAACACCCAAACTGACTAGTCAATTCGATGACCAGTCTAGCTGCCGAAAATTGGTGCAGAAAAATGTTTTTCATACCCTCGATTCCTCTTACACATTTGGCAAGAACTCCTGGCATAAGAAATTCTCTTCAAGGCTAGATTATTAACTTACAACTGCTACACTAGCAAAAGAACCATGAGAGAGAAATGAAAAGAATTTCATTCTTTGAAGTCCCCAGGCGTCCGTGCAGCACAAGGGCAGCACAAACACCATCGCTCCTAAGAGGGCATAATAATGTTTACAGATAAAAACTATTATTAATTGCTTTTGGTGTATGCCCAAATTCACGTGAGCCCAGCTTGATATATATGATCCATCGACCTATACGAGTCTGAAACCGGGAGTACCCCAAATAAATACATACCCAAGTAGATCTCTTGAAAAAACTTAACAATCCAGCTCCTCAATTTTGATATCAATAAAAATAAAAATGAAAAATATATGACATCTAAGCCACAAATCACAACCTCATGGGGTTGCGTGTGATGTTAGCACTCAAGTAAACTCCACTACAGCGGTATTACTAACTAAACAAACATGCAGTCAACAAGCTATGCGGTTGCAGCTTGGTGTAGACTCAATCACCGGCGACGTAAGTTTTATCCTCGTAATATCTCTTTTCACTCTCTCCCTTCTTCTGATTACGTTTCTGCATACAATGATGTACTTATGTGAGCTTGAACCAGAAAAAGAAGTGTGCACTAAATAAGTATCTAATCCCTATAGCTCCAAAATGATCAACCAATGGTTTTATTAGCATGCCTTCCTATGCAAAAGACTCATCTACAATTTGTCGACAGAAAATAGTATGGTGGGGGGGTTTAGGTGAACCTGATACGCTTCATGATTTGATACAATCCTCCTAATTATCGTGGTAGTTGTAATATCCAAAGGGCTATCCAAAATTTTAAAGATACCCATACTGATTGGAACAGCGTATGGATTGTCTTGTTCCTGCGAAGTCAGCAATGTAACAATTAGCTAGCGAACGTGTTTACTCAGTGCTACTAGGCTTCTTGCTATACAAGTACGATTTACCTTCTGAAAGTCATCGTTCTCTGCAACTGTCCCATGAACAACTGATGAGATGTTGAAGGTTGTGATCTGCAGTCACCAATAATTTGTATTATGTCAAGAAAAATCAGATGAAAAGAATAAACATGAAATCAAAAGGGTTAAAAAATAACTAATTATAATAGAAAAGAATCGAGTATAGGATGACAAACATAACAGGCTTCGCACATCTCTCTTGACACTGCTAGCAACTACCTTAAGCATGATGCATCAAGAATTATGATTGAACAATCTGAGAACTTCTAGGAGTTAATTGTGCAAATTCAAAACAGTTTCGAGGCCAGCTCCCATCAGGACAGCAAAGACAAGATGACAGAGTAAACAAAGTTGAAGACTAGAAAAGACGATGAGCTCAAGCTATATAACATTTATTGTTAAGTGTCTACATCATTACCAAGCAGGGCAATGCTTCATAATGGCCTTTTCCCCTTCTGAGGAAGAGAGGAGTGCCTTTGTCTTACTTTTACTTATTTGCACTGAAATAATCCAGAGAGGTACCCCAAAGAAGTCATTGATGCCTCTTAGTTTAGTTGGTAACACCACTTATCACCTATGTTTGAATTACACTCACATTAGAAAGAGAGCTTCCATTCAAAATCTTTATAGAACAGAAGAGGGGGGAAAACAAGAGTCAGGATTCCCTCTCTGTCCTTGCTAGCTCAAGTTCCACTAAGAATTTAAAATATCAAGTCAGACAGGGAGAGAAATAGCCAGCTGCTACATGCTATCAGACCACCAAAAAAACCAGCCTATGCTAAAGCAACAATAAGAAGATTGTACTAGTGAAAGTTACTGCTTATTTACAAATATGTTCAGTATTCGTGGCATTATTGTCATAACCCAATAACAGTAATATGTATACATCTGGGATTTTAAAAAGCTCAGTGACAAAGTCAGCAATGACAAGAAAAAATAATCAGCAGTTAATAAAGACGAAAGAAACAGAAAAAAAGATCACTTGTATACTGGACAGATGGAAAAACAAGGACAGAAAAAAATTTAATAGCATACTTACCATGTCTTTGGATATTTCCCATGGAGCACCTATAATCACCTCATCCACATATCGACATGCCAACACACTTAAGCTTCTTTCATGAAGATTCATAATAGGACGGTGTGCTCCTCTTTTAGCACTGCAGAACCAGTCCAGGAAAAAAACACCCTCAATTATTAAACAATCGAAGCTTAAAAAATGATGAATAGAAAGGTAAAATTCATCATTGTTCCCTTGCAGAGAGTGTGAAATTAAACTACTATCCAATGACGATAATATTATTGTAGCACTCTGGAGAAAAGTTCAGCATCAGATGCTATACATAAATATGATGATATCCAAAGTAGCACAACTATTCAATGCACCATTAAACCTGCATTTTAAATCAAGCAGCCATTTAAAGAGAAGCTTTGACGAGCCATTGAAGCACAAGGTTTTCCAAAATTCCCTCAATGGTAACATGTACAATTACATTCCTAAGAACCATATGATTCTGAGAATATACAGCTTCCAAAGGTTTATTCCACAAAACTCTGCATTCTTCCCTGATGCTAAATATCTGCAAAGTAGATCTCAGAGAGAAACCAAATTCAACTTTCTAGAGCAAGTGCTTGACTTAAATAAAAGTCAGAACTATAGCCAAATGTAGACTTATCAAAAGTGGCCAGGGCCTAAACATAGACTAAATTTAATAATCCAATTTTGTGCATGTTTCTGCGTAAGACATGATCTAGTAGGAGTACAAGAGCATTAGAAGCGAATGGGAATCTAATGGACGATTAATAAAAATAGTGTTCATTATGATAGAAGGGGCTGGACAAAGTCAGCTCACTAGATTGGCAAACATATGGTTTGTGAGCATTTACCTGTCACTGTGTTGTGCATAAACCTTACAACTACAATGTTTCCCTTTGCCAAGCACATGCCTGTAGTATATTTCAGATGCACTAGCCTACAGCTGGACTTTTGCCCATTCACATAAGAGAAGCACATATCATGCCACGGTGCCTTCCTCGCACAGTCAAGCATGGATGTAAGCTAGTGTATTTTATATCTACAAGCTATAAAAATCGATGTCATTTGGATGATCATTGTGAATGGTGTGCCTGATCAGAATCTCACATGTTTAATGCCTATGAAAAAGATGTGAGAAATGTGAAAACCTAGAACAATAGCCAAGAAACGCTGGCTTTTTGAAACTGAAAAATTAGATACTGCTTGCAAAGCATTAATATGTGAAGAATTATACAATACATCATTTTTCACTCATTCTCATGGTTGATAAAGTTGATTTGTTCAGGGATTGGATAGAGAAATGTAAAACCCTTGAATTTCATAAAATTGTGAAGCACACCAAAAAAAATTGAATTTAGGAAGAATGTTGATGGGGCCAACTTCTTAAAAACTAAAACTGCTCCATAACTTGTGAATCTGACAAATATATGGAGAGAGTAGTGTTGGGAAGTTTCCCTTGCTTCTTCATTTCTTGTGGGCTCCACTTTTTAAGAACTAAAGTTGTCCTTAAAGCCTTAGAACTCTGATGCATTTAGAGAGGGGTGCTGTGGAAAATTTGGCAGTTACTTTTGAGCTGGTTGATCCGCTCCGGTTGAATTCCAGCACTTTAAGAATTTCTGCCAAATACGTCAAATCCTACTACTACTCCGACTAAGATTTAGTTTTACCACTAATTTGGTTGAAATTCATGGTTAGAAAGCAGCAATACTAGAGTTAGATTTATGATCATAAAAGTGGATCCTGTTTTCATCTGTGTTACTACCCACTCTGTTCCTATGATCTTTCAAAAAATTGTTGAATAGAGAACATGAATCTCACTAATGGTTTCTTGACACAACAGATTTATTTGATCGTCGTTCCAAGTCATCTCAGTTGCTTTTACAGTCCAGAATGTTGTTTTTTTCCAGGTTTTGAAATTTTCATGCAGCTTCCATAGTCCCTGCTCAGGGCCAGTGGGAAACGCAACCATGGGCATTGCAAATCAATACCGAGAACCAACATTCCCATTTAATATATTCACCAGTGTTCACAAGCAAATGTTAATAAAATAACCTGCAAGGCATTTCCCATTCAAATCTTGACTACTAAAAGATAAAAATAAATCAAGAATAAAAGTATCATTAGCATCTTTTCCTAGTTCATTCTTATCTCAACGTCTTACATGGTGCAGAAAATCATTCTTTCTGGTTTAGAATTGTTAGGCAAGTCTCATTCAACTTAAATTTTTCCTTTTTATCCCAGGCACGGAGGGATATTCCTAGTGAATTCATCAGTGTCACCAAAGAAATGTTTATATAAATGCCATGAACATAAATATACCTAGAATAATACTAGAGGCAGGCTATTTTCTGGTGCTCGAAGCAGAATACTTTCTTTTTTCTTTTTCATATTAGTATATAACACATAATATAATCTGCATGCAGCAAAGTAAATTCCAGGGAAAGCAAAGACAAAACCATGATGTAGGATAATAAAATGTAAAGTTAACTGATCACGAAGAGAGCTACCTGACAATCTGATCACTGTGTATTCCAACAAGTAGAAAATCTCCCAGCGTTCGAGCAAGCCTGAGGATCTAAACAGCAGAAATAAATTTATTTTTCTCATGGAAGCACAAAGCAATTACTTAAGCCAGCTAAGTTCAGCCAGATGGAAAGAAGTGGACAAACTATTCACACAATATCATACAATTCAGGACTATACCTGCTAGCAAGTAACATATCTTTCTTTCCAGTCTACTTGGCATAAGCTACTCCAGTTTTTCTCATTTATTTATCAAGTTTAGTGATGAAAAGCCCAAGGCATAAAGATGTTCCCTTGTTTCAGCACCAAATTGGCGAAGCTTATAGTTTTTAACATGTATTAAGCTCTTTTTTCTGTCTTTTCTTTGTCACTAATCTATTAAGGTTCCAGCCATGCTACAATTGCTTTTGAACACATTACCCCTCTGTTTCCCAAACCCAAACACTTGGTTCCATGGACCATAATTTCACTTGATAGTTATCTTAAAACAATATGGTCGTGAATAGGCAACATTAAATAACAAGTAGATTCTATTTTCTAAGTCATCAACCCTTCTCCATTCTATGTGCCACATCCCTTACTGACACCAGCCTTCTGTGTAAACAATTGATAAATATAGCAAAACAGATCAAATTTCACTAACCTCTGAACCATTTTCACCATGTTCTATTTCTTGCCATAAGAAACTTGCATGCATATATTGACAGCTTTAGCGCTTCTAATTTAAGACAATAAGTTCCACTGTTCCAGTATCTCTCCCAGAGTCTAGATTAAAAGTATCCTTATATTGGTTTCATCATTTAAGACTATGTTGATCAGCAACCAATATCATCTTGAATTCGATTCTTCTATATATCCACCATCATTGAAAAGAAGATAACAGTCAATCCCAATCCCCAGTGTAAGTCTGACATTAAGTAGCTCATCTATCCTCCCATTTGTCTTAAATTAGTTAGAGGATGATCACAAGCATGCACAAGTCAAATAACAACAGCAAGTACAAATGAGTTAAAAAAAGATGCACTTCACCCATGATTGTGAAAGGGTAACTAGAAAGCGTAGGAATCAGAGGTAGATTGAACTAATTCCTTAAGAACAGAAGAAAGAAAGTTCAAAGTTTAAAAAAATCAGTCATTTGAATCTTTAAAGGCACGGACATGCAAGGATAAAGGAAAAGCATAACCTACCTCGACATGTCCAGCATGGAAGAGATCAAATGCACCATCAATATAAACTATGCGAGCATTGGGCACCGGCCCCTGGAATCACATGCATGAAAAGTGTGTCAACAAATGACATTGTAAATGGTATTCACTCTAAGAAAACAGAAATTCAAGTTAAAATTAATGGAAAATAAGTCTTACTTCACCATAAGCAGTAAAGCAGTCCACTTTTACGATTGGGTTCAAACAAACATGGACTGAATAGCAACTAGAACAGCTGTGATTATCTGAATAAATGGTAGGTAACAGGTGACAAGGTCCTAGCACTTGTAACATGCATAAAAGTCACACAACCACGAATCGCACAGATGCCTACTTTGGGAACTTGAAATTCCACACACACAGGAAAAGGCACACGGTTTTGGGGGATTTGGCAGTAGAATACACAAATAAGGAATCATTTAACATTAAAGTGAAAATGAGCAGTAGATTGATCATATATACCTTGCCATTGGAGAATTGAACAATTCTGCGTGAAGTAGGAAGGAAATGAGAAACCCGAGTTCCAGTTCCGGATCCACCTGCTTCAAATTTTTGGCTGTTTCCATGGCTAAACTGCCTCTGCAATGATGAATGATTGTGACTGTCACTAATCGATCTCTCTCGGGTACACAGAAGCATGCGACCTGTTCATGAATGAAATTTGATCTTATATCCTGAAAGTTGAAACCCTTAATAAATAAATAAAATTAATTAATCATTTACCAACGATATCAGTGCTGGAGACGCCTTCAGTGCGCTTAATCTGTTTGTAACGGCCAGCTTTCTTAGCGAGCGCATAAGCATCGGTGCCGTCAGGCAGAACGCAAGGATCATCTCCGTGAATAATATAATCGATATTATATTCATCAAAAAGCTTCTTCATGAACTCTTCGGTGATAGCATACGGCGCATCGGAAATCACCTCATCCACCCATTTCACCGCATTTACCATAATCATCCTCTCGTGGAGAGGTGTCACTGGAGGACCTTTATTGGCTATGATTTCAGCGTCGCTAACAACGCCGACCACCAATTGATCTCCGAGGGCGCGTGCTTGGCGGAGGGCGTTGCAGTGGCCGTAGTGCATCATGTCGAAACATCCGTCCATGTAAACTCGGATTGGCTTCTTCTTTTTCTTGTTTTTGTTAAAAGATAATGACCAATTAGACCTCCATTCGGCGCCGGACTTGAGATAGAAGCCTAAGAGGGATATGCCAACGGAAACCACCAGGCATGTGGCCACAATCTTTATCTTCTCGGCATGCGGTGCAATGTCTGAATCACCACCACCACCACCACCCATTGCTTTCTTTTTGCTTGTTCTACAAAATGAGAAGGAGAGAGATAGTTTGTGCTTTATTCTAACGTCTCTCTCTTGCTATTTTATTCCATCTTCCCCCCACCTATGTATGCTGTGGCAGGCTAGGCCAGATTTATCATTTATTTGGTCTTTGTGCTCTTGCTCGGCTGGGCTTCCCCTTTTTTTTCAAAATTATATTATGTTCATCTATGTAGTTTAACCGTGAATTTTAGAAAGAAAAAAAATTAATTTCATGTTTTTAGATTTTTTTATATATTAATATTAAAAAATAAATTTAAAATGAAAGGCAATCTGGAAAGTTACTTTACCACGATTTCAAACACGCACATATGCCGTATCTTCTCTTATTCCATTCCTCTCTCTTAACGTCGTCGTCTTCTTCTTTTACCCTAGAGCTTTCTTCCATTCTTACCTCAACAAATCCAAAAGGCGTCCCATTAGCCACAAATCATACCCTCAACGCATAGGAATAATGTTGAATAAATGAAACGCAACGAGAGAATATGGTGATTGGTTTTAAGAGTGTTTTTCTTAATATATTATAATACTATTTTTATTTTTTTAAAATTATTTTTAATACCAATAATTTAAAAGTATAAACATGAAAATTTAAATTTAAAAAAAACTCGTTTCAAACGTGCTCCGATCCACCGAAACAACTTGCAACGGCAGAGAATTGAAGGCGAAGCAACGCCTGCTTTTTAAATTTCTCAAATTCTCTCTTTTTTTTCTCGACAAAAAACTGAAAATTAAATAAAAAAAGGAAAAAAAAGAATGAAATTTAAATATACTTGGGCATCAGAGAGAGAGTGGAGACCGACGGGTTTTGATAAATAAAAATGGTGCAGCAGCGTGGACTTGAATTCAGTTAGTTAATTAAAATTTCAAATTTTCTAATACTTACTGGAGGGCCGCCGCATCTGTTCCGTCTTGATCACTCCAGTATATTTAAATTGGTATTTGATTCAAATCGGAAACTTTGAGTTATTTGAGATCAGAAATGGCATCAACGGAAGGTCTGGTGCCGGTCACCAGAAAATTCCTGGAATCTTCTGACGACTTATACCCTTTCGCACGAGTTTCTCGCCTTTCCTCCGAGATCCGCTCCCTTATGCTAATTTCCGGCTTCCTGGTTTTGTTTTCGTATACAGGTCTGTAATAATTTATTTTGTCTTAGCATGTACCTTTTAGCATTGTTGGTCCTTCCACAGCTGATACTACCTCATCGACGTTACGAGTCTGACCAGGTGAGTTACTGGCTATTTTACCACTCCTTCCAGAATGATGGAAAGGTCTCGCCCATGACATTTATGTTGTCACACGGAAACTTCTCCACGTGCATATCTGGAAACTACCAGGTTTATTTGGGATAGTTCATATTCGGCGTTTGAAAAAAATGGCAAGAAGGCACGCAGGGCATTGATGACATTAGATGATTTCGGACAATTTGTCTGCCGACGCAAGATATTGTGTTTTAAATTTTTTATTTTTTATTTTTATTTATTATTTTAAAATATTGATACCAAAAATAAATTTTAAAAATAAAAAAAAATTAACAAACAATCACATTATCATAATTATCAAAAATAAAAATAAAACTCACAACCTCCTTTATTTTATAAGTTTGTGAGAGATTTTATATATATCTATAATTATGCGACTTGTTACAAACATTTTATTTTTTAAGATATTTGGAAATATAATATTTATTTTTTAAAATATATTTTATTTAAAAATATATAAAAAATATTTTTAATATTAATATATTAAAATAATTTAAAAATATTAATTTAAAAAAATAATAAATTTTTCACACACTTTTAAAACACAACAAGGAATAATCCAGGACTACACTAACTTGTATTGACATGCTTGCACATGGCCTCACAAAATTGCCATCAATTCATCCTCTCTCTCTACCTCTCTCTCTCTCTCTCTATATATATATATATATGTATGTATGTATAATGCTCTGAATTTAAGGCATAAACCATGATAAGACCATGGAATCAAATTCAAAATAAATTAGGATTTTTTATTTAAATTAATCGACTATTAAACATCTGAAATGAAAAAAAAAACTTTTAATTAAAAGAGATTTATTAAAATAACTTGAGCAAATTTAAAATGATGATGTAAGCTATGATGTAGTTTGAATCAGTGTTTTAAAAGATAAAATAAAAATTCAAGACTCAAGTAATTAATCTAATTGGATTTATTAAGCCGGATTAATTTAATATTATGATTAAGAAAATTCTAAATAAACCAAGTTATTTTCAAAATTAATGAAAAATTATATATAAATGAAAAAAGCTTAATATCCAAATAAATTAAATACTGAAAAATAAAACTGAAAAAAACATGAACATAAAAAAAATGATTTTTTGATCTCACACTTTACTGCTGGTTAGATATTTGTTGTATCCTTAAAAAATGTTAAAATAAATAAAGATGGTGACATACTGATATATTTTTAAAAATAAATATTGAGAAATTAATTTTATTTAATTAAAAAACTCTTAAAAAAATTAGATTTAATAAAGAATAAAATATAAAAAACCTAATTTTAAAAAAATAATGAAAAACCCTATACAAAAAGAAAAAAAGAAGGTATAATAAGCCGAATATCCAATTAAATCAAATATCAAATAATAAAATTAAAAAAAATAAATTAAAAAAAACAATAAATGAATCCTAAGAAATCTCTTAAATCCTGGTTAATCTTTCAAATTCATAACCCGTTAAATTACAGACTCTGGATGAATCAAGAAACTCAATTTAATATTGAATAAAAAAATAAAAAAAATCAATTTAAAAAACTTATCAAGTTTAAAAAATAAAAATCAAAATAATGATAGTAAAATATGATATGTAAATACAATGAAGGAGGATGAAATTGTAAAAAAATTAATTCTAAAAATTATTTTAAATAAAATAAATAGTAATAAAAATAATAACGATGAATTCTAAAATAAAAACATAAAAGATGAAATAAAAAATAATTAAAAAACAAAGATCAAATCATTAAAAAAATTAAAAAATTATTGTGAAATGTAACAAGGGTAGGCACGAAAACAAAAGAGAAAAGAAGGGGTAAAAGAAAAGAAAGTCAGCCGACACCAAACCATTGGAATTAAGCCACACGTGTTGCCTAAAAAAATAACTCCTGTCATTGCGATTCGAAAAACATTCTTGGAACCACATGATTATTGCTTTTAAAAAAAATAAAATCACATATATGCCTCTAAATCCAAGCATAAGATTTTTTTTTATTAATTCAAGGACAATAGAGTAATTACATTGTGCATGGTTAATGGAGATTTTGAAAAAGCAATTGGACTAAAGTTAAGTAATTGAATAGTTGCAATGTGCAAAAAATTATGAAAAGATTGAGATACCCAAACAAATCTAAGATAACAAATAAACCTAAAAAGATCAATTCACCCCTGAAAAATAGTTATGTATGAATTTTTTAAAAAATAACCAGGAATCCATAGTGAATTAAGACATTTCTACAGTGGCTTTCCCCGGTCAAATAGGTTATGTTAATAGTCATTTCCCGAGATATTATTATGAACTTGTTAAGGGATGCTTGCTGCACCAAATGAGATTGCTGCATATATCCAGGGACAATGACTATTTGATCTATGATCCTACTTGTTTTACCATAAATTTTGTGGAATATATATAAGGTTAAAAAATAATTATTTAATAATTAGAATCAAATAAAACTTATAAAATAAGAGTGTGTGTGTGTATATATATATAAATGTAAACATAAGCAGAACATGAACAATTATAATAAACCATGGAAATTAGAAGGCAATAATAATTCACATGACTGTGAGATCATGAAAAAAACCCTGAAAGATAAAAGTTACTAGTGATTGATGTATAATAAATAAAAGATTAGTGATTATCGATATCACTCAACTATATAATCCATACAGTAAAGAAGATGAAAATAAACAATAAACAACAACTATATTGCATTTCAATCAAGTTCATAGTACTTTCAAAACCTGTTTATCAATTAGGCATATAATTACAAGTTAATAACTAATAAGCAATAGCTTGTTTGCTGCAATTCCATTGGCGATAACTCTATAAATAATATAATAGTAAGTGATAATCAAGTAGGCTTATAATTTTCTTTATAATCAATAGATTAGTAATTTCAACTCTATAAACTAGAAATATCAAAAAAATATTTCATAGATATAATAAAAATATAAATCACTTTATAAATATAACTATTCATTTACTAAGCTATCGAGGTTGTGTTAGATTCATGTTCAAGTTATTTTAATTATTATGTGATTATTTCTTTCAATTGAATTATTGTTTAAGTAAAAGTGAATTTAATTATATTAATACTTGTATGACTCTATCATATAAATTTAAAATTATAAAAACAGATTTGGTACTAAATTTCAAGTTTACACTAGATTACTTAAAATTTCAATTTTAAATTTTAAAGTCTTTTTTAATTGAGGTAAGCACATTAAAGAGCATAAACTGTCATGGTTGAAGCTTGAGAATTGGATGAAGTGGTTGTATTGTGCAGAGCATATATGAACCTGTGTGATACTATACTTTAAAAATGCAAAGGTAATTAAATTTTTTATTTTGAATTAATATATTTTTAATATTTTTAAATTATTTTAATATAATAATCTCAAAAATAATTTTTTAAAATTAAAAAAATTATTAATATACTTTTCTAAATAAAAAATAACGCTCATAGGAATTCAGAAAGTTATTCTAGAAGGTGATGCTGACGTCGTCATTGAAGCTGCAAATCGTAACCAAATAGCAGGTGCTGTCAGACCAGGCACGGGTGTAGAAGAGACAAGGCCACCTGTTTGGGAGTATACTTCTAATTATTTTTTAAAATAATTTTTATATTAAAATAATATTTTAAAACAATTCAAAACATAATTTTTTTTTAAATACAATTTGTACCTCAAGCATTTTAAATGAACTACAAGCGGGAACCTTGATTCTGATCAATATCTTTACTTCAAGATTGGGTCCCAACAAATACGTAGAAGACAATCTTGAATTCATTGTTGAATAAATGAAGATCCATCCATCTTTGACAAAGAGAAAAAAACACAGGCCACTTGCTAAAAGACTGGAGACAATCTTTGCTTCCTCTTAAGCTGAATAAAAGAAATCACGTTTGAATGGCACGTGGTTAAGCTTGAAATGATGCAACCAGCCAGTATGAGTGTCTTGATTAACCTTTCCTCAAAATATCATTCATGGTGGTTGAAACAAATATGATGATAGAAAGGCAACGCAAAAATAAACTAAAGTGGTCAAGTGAAGTCATAAGCCCGCTTGGCAGAATCCAGAGTATTTGAGAGAAGCATGGAGATTGTCATGGGTCCAACTCCTCCAGGCACGGGAGTAATGGCTGACGCCACCTTCGATGCTTCTTCATAGCAAACATCTCCAATGAGACGGTAGCCATTCTCACAGCAGGGGTCCTGCCCACCAATATGTCCAAATCTGTAAAATCTCTATAAAAACAACTGCCTCCCCACAATGAATTGCACATCAATTACTGGCCTTGTCCCATTTGGTTGTCAAAAATTAATGAAATAACTTATTAATGGTTGTTTCTTTAGAATGGTTTAACCACAAAATGTTGTTCGTCCATCGAAAATATATGCTAGCCTTTGACAAAATACAAGCAGAAAGAAGTTGGAATATTTACCTCCACTGGGAAAGTTCCTACATCAATAACAACAGCACCAGGCTTTAACCAATTGCCACGGACCAGATTGGGCACTCCAGCAGCAGTAACAATAATGTCCGCTTCCCTTGCAATCTGCTCTGGATTCTTTGTGAAAGCATGTACAATGGTGACAGTCGCGTGATACCTCTACAAAACATTTTCAATGAACTATTAATAAAACAATGCAAGTAATTATTTATCCCAAAAAGAAACAGTGAAAGTGCAGATTAAGACGAGGATTTAATTATAGCAAACATGGAGTACCTGCAACAGCAAGGATATGGGCAGTCCAACTATGTTGCTTCTCCCAATAACCACGGCATTCTTCCCCATGATTTCAACACTTGACCTGATTAATAGCTCAATGCAACCCTTTGGAGTGCATGGGATGAACAACGGCTGCCTTCCTCTCATTGCAAGGTTCCCCATATTGAGTGGATGGAAGCCATCCACATCCTTTTCTAACTTGAGCACACTCAAAATCTTCCCCTCGTCCAAATGCTGGCCCATAGTACAAATGTTTTAAGTCATCCATAGAACACCAACTTCTCAAATAGGCTTGCATAAAATCCTGAACTATTTCAATGCTATATGAGTAGCTAACATGACCAACTATCACAAAATGCTATTGTCTGGTATTAGATATCCCATAGTAAAAATAAATTCATTATGCTGTTGTGAGGAATTTGGTACACCTAATCAAATATCTTACAGCAAAATGCATTAAGGTGTAACATGGAGATCATCATCATCATCATTCCAAGGTACAAACTTCAAAGTAGTAGACCGCTTAGTCTTCAAAACAAATTACTTTGACATGGGAAATAGGAAAGGACAAAGCAACATGTATTGGCACCAAAATCCGGCATTACTAGATGATAAAGAACCTCAAAATATTACTAAGATTTTCAATCACAGGGAAGGGAAGCCAAATATAGGGATAAGTGTGGGATCCATGTATTCGCACCAGAGTCAGGAATGAGAACATAAAACAGCCAAAGCATTACAATGATGGTGAGTGAAAATTACTTGGGGCAGAGGAAGCTGCACAAGAATACCATGAATAGATGGGTCCTCGTTAAACGTGGACAAGGCATGAATAACATCATCTTGTTTGCAATCTTGGGGGAACTGTGTGACAAGAGACTTGATTCCAGCATCCTCGCAAGCTTTAACCTTGTTGCGAACATATGTAAGAGAGTCCCTTCGGTTGCCCACAAGAATTACTGCCAAGCCAGGAACTTTTCCTACGTAATCCTTCATCCTCCTAACCTGTTCAGCAATTCTGAACCTTATTTCATCCGCAATCAACTTGCCATCAATTACAAGAGCAGAAGAAGGGTGGTCCTTGGCTGTGCCTGTGTATTTAAAATAACAGAATTAATAGAGATTTAATTTTTCTAGCTATTTATTGAAAAAGTTAGGGAAAATGACTAACTACAGTTCTTGACTGGTGGGGATGATGGAGGCCAAATGTCAGGGAGGTCAAGAGAGAGTAGAGATGAAGGAAACTTAAGAATTGGGCTGCTACTTATTGATGATGATGATGATGATGTTGTAAAGCAATTGTTATTTACTCTTTGGCTGATAATGTTAATGAAAACGCTTGTCCTCCTCACTATCATCATCGTCGTCTTCGACTTCTACCACTCTCAGCTGGGATGCGCTTGAACCTAAACCCTAAACCTCATTTTCACTTTGATGACGACGATCAATCTTTTTGTTAGAAGAAAAGCTAGCTTATGACTGACTGACATGTCACCCACTACTGCTGCAGCCAGTGATTCCAACTGGGCTTTTCTTCTCCAGGGTCTACGAAAATAGAGTTTTGGGCTTCTGGGCCATTTCCGACTCCAATACTATTTGCTGCTGAGGCCCATATTCCCAAACTTGAGTGTATATGATCTCCAGGCCAGTACTGATTGCATGCAAGCCAAGGTGGTTTGTTTTGTTTTTGTTTTTTTGTTTTTTGTTTGTGAGATGATAGTTCTCCTTTTCCTTAACAGAGATTTGAGCTCTCTCCTTTTCTTTTTTATTCTCTCTGTGTTTTAATTTTGTTTAGAGTTTGCAGGAAGAGAGGATTTGCTTACCAATCTGATGACCTGCAACCTTGAAAGATTAGCAATCTGGCATTATTTTAACTCCTCTTAGCGTTCATGTGATTTGTAATGATAATTCATCCCGCGAGTTGGAGTTGGACCAATTTCTAGGTATAAGTATCCTCAATAAAATAAAATGAAGAATCTGAATCTAAACATACACTAACTCAAAAGTTTCCAAGCTACTGAGTTATCAAACAATTTATCAAAATTATTATTATAAAATTAACAAATAAAAATACTAATACTAATAACAAATTTTCTATTGATTTCAATAAATAATTTTCATCAATAATCTTTTTTGTTAAACTAACTTTTTTTTAACTCATTATTTATATTTTAGGTTAATTTATTATAATAAAACTTATACTATTTATAGTTTACTTGTATATATCAATGTTTTACAGTTTTTTCATAGAGAATTTTATTATATTAATGTATAATTTGCATATTAGAGTTTATTCGAGATTTGAAAGAAAATGATTTTATTTTTTATTTAATGAAATTAAATTAAATTTTATAACTTAGGTGTCATAGAAAAATTGAGGAGATTTGGGACATTGATTTTATTTTATTTTTTAATTGAAAATAATTAAAAGGTATCAATTTAGATTGAATAAGTTTGAATTGAACAAATGATGAATAATTAGAAAAGTATTGATTATTTTTTGTTAATTTTTTTGTTTAGTTCACACTTTAACGCAAGATTGAGTTTGTATAGAAATAATAATTAATTATTGGATTGAATACTTGTTTAAATTTTGAATTGACAGTTATATTATTAATAAATAATGTCATCAATATTCTATATAGATTTTATAAGTAATGGATGATCATTTTTTATTACACTAAAATTCTTCTGAAAGGTTGTATAAGCAAGATTATCTTAAAAAAGTTAAAGATTTTATTAATTTCTTACTTTATAATCAGAAGAATATTAGTAAGGGTGAAATTATATGTCCAAGTGTGAAGTGTAAGAATAAAATTTTCATCACAAAGATGTTGTAATGATGCATATACTTAAAAATAATTCTTTGTGAAATACATATGTTGATTCGTACATGGAGAACTATACGTGACTCACAAAACCATATTAGAAATGATGGTTGAAGTAACTTCTTGTTTTAGTAACATATATGGTTTATGGATGATAATAGTAATTCTTATGGGAGGATAGTGATGAATATAATGAAAATAAAAAAAGATTATTTAGTGAAGGTTAACTTAACATCTCTTTAGATGAAGCTAGGTTTTTAAAATTTTTTAAAGATTCCAATGAATCATGATAGAATAAGTATAAAACTCATAGTAAATTGTTGGCTACTACATAAGTGTTTACGATCAAGTCAAGTTATGGATCGAGTGAAGCTGATTGTAATAAAATTCTAGAATAAGAGAAAAGTATGCTACCTAGAGTTAATAGGCTGAAAGATGACTCCTATAGAGTAAAACCAGTGATGAAACATCTTGGCCTAGGATACCAAAAAAAAATGATATGTACAAACTTCATGTTGTACAATGGTGAATATACAAATTTTATAAAGTGCAAAACTTTCCAATATGTCTAATATAAACCCAATAATGAAAAAGAAAATACATTTATCGCGTATAAAAAATCGAGATATTCTCAATCATTTCAAGGTTCTATATAAACCCAATAATTAAAGAGAAAATACATTTATCGCATATAAAAAATTGAGATATTTCTCAATCATTTCTAGACTATAAAAGTTATTTATGTTTTAAAGACTATTCATCATATAACATAACATCATTCATATGATGAGGTGGGTGGGGTCATATTATACTCTTTTGATGGTGAAACTTATAAATAATTTAACATGATGAATCCTTATTTTTTAATGAGATTAAAGAATATACACCCTAGCCTATATAAAAATAGATTTAATATATTTGGATCATTTGTTGCACTCTGTTCTTATTGTTCGATCATTTTATTAATTTATAACTTGGCATCAGTAAAGTATAAAGCTAAAAATTATATTTTATCTACAGTTATAGCTAGTCCTTACAATCCATATAGAAATGCAAATATTTATCTTTAACCGTTGATTGATGAGTTGAATCAATTATAGTCAGTTGAGACTTTGATATATGATGTCTCAAGAAAATAGAATTTTCAGATAAAAATAACTTTGATATTGACTATAATTAAATTTTCTGCATATACGATGGTTTCAAGTTGGCTCACACTAGTTTATCCATATTGTTTAGATAATAATAAGATATTTACCTTAATCAATCGTGATAAATATTTTTTATTCTTCTTTTTTGTAACTGGAGGTTCTTTCCAAGTCATTATTGATTTAAAAAAAAACATAAAAGACTTATTGAAATATAAAATTGAAAGAAATGTTACATCAATAGTAAAGACATGTAAAAAAGTGTGTAGTATTGCATTTTGTTTTCGTTATAGATAGCAAAAATTTCTTAGTTTTGGTGTGACCTATAATTAGATAAAATGTAGTATTTTTTAAGATCTTTCTTACTCAAAGACTAATGTTATCCTCTATTATTAGGGATGTGTGTGTGTGTGTTCCAAATTATGGCAAATTAACAACATTTTTAACACTGGTTTTACTCCTTTATTATAAGCTCTTATTTTACACTTTATTTTCTTCCTAATCTAGAGTTTAGGATCAGTTCTCTTGAAGAGATTCTAAGTACTATTTCATTAGTTTATTATACCTTTTTTAGGAGTGCATCTAAATAAAGTATTGTTAGAATCCTAAAAGGTTTATAGAAGAAAATCAGGATTTGCACTAAAAGATGAGCAACAAAGCTTTAAAAATAAATGATTGATTCTTGACAATAATAACAAATCTCATATTAGTTATATGTTAAGTTCTTCAACAAGTATATTTTATTGGTTTTGTTTAAGTATATTTCCAATATATAATTTATGTGTATGTTAAGACTGGTTTTTATTTTTTTATGCAAGTTTATTTATTTGCTTAGTAAGTATAGTATATGGACATTAGGACGAGCTTACGTGTGAAAAAGATAAAACATAAAAAAGAAGTCGCTACCTAATTTTATGCTAACTAAAAATCCTAATGAAACTTTAGAGATTCTCAATAAGAAGATGATTACGTAATTGGAAAGACGGACATCATCTTATACATCTAACTTAAGACAATTGTTGTTTGTTTTCAATGACAAATGTATTTTAATGTAGTTTGCTTAAATTGATATGTATATTATTCAAAGTATTGTCATTATTTATAAAACAAAGAGAAAAAAACAAGGTTAGATGTTGGACCTTATCATCTTGGGTTATTTGAGATATTATATTAATTGGCTCTATTATATATTAACATTTATAGAGCATGGTCTATATGAGACCATCCCATCCTAGATCTTTTATCATATGATAGAATCATTTAATATAAGGTTGAGATATTTATAATCATGGTCAATTGACTATATAACATATAAAAAACAAGCTCTAATTTTAAATCATTCCATCATAAGTTATTTAGAAAATAATGGGTACATTTATATAAGAGATTTATTATATCTTGAAAAATTCATGTTATCCATCAAGTAGTGTCTGAAAAACAAGGCTCTGTATTAGACCATTCCATCCTAGGCTACTTAATAAATTATAAGGAATATTGAAATGAATTTGTAAAATTATGAAATGAAATGATTATGTAGTGATCAGATTTAATTAATATCCTAAAAACACACACACACACACATATATATATATTAATTAGTACTATTACTTATTTATCAACATCCAAAGCATGAGGTCTAATATTAAACTTTACCATCATAAGTCGATCAATAATTAATAGAAATAATTAATTTATTGATCAAATATTAATTGATTATATTACCCAATAATCAATATCTAAAAGACAATACCTAGTATAAGATCATTCTATTTTGGTTCAATTAACAAATAATAGAAACAATTAATATATTTGATAAATTATTGTTAATCCAAAGTATCGCATCACTTCCAAACTTAATATTTCACTCATTAAATATTAAAAAATTCAAATCTAATATGCTCATCCAAATTAAATCACATAAAGTCAAAGTTTATAAATAACTAACCCACTTAATCCAATATAAACACAAACTAAATCAAAGTTTATCAAATTATCATTCAAAGTTTAAAACAAACATTTATCTTCTCAAATCATCCCAAACACCATAAAAAAATACACAACAATTACAAACAATATAAGCACAATCCATACCAAAAAAAAATTCAAGACATTAAGTGCTAGAAACATCAACCTTCAACAGTAGATAGAATTGGTTGGAATTGCTAGAATTAAAAATGTCAATGCTAGTGCATTGGGCAATTTGTGGTTGTATACAATAGCATGTGATGGAGACGCTCTAGTGACCCAATTAACAAATGACTTACTTTAATATATGTATCCCTTTTCCCCTCTTCATGACTATATATATCTTCACTCTTCTTAAAATGAAAGATATTGCCTCAAAAGAACTCAATTTATTTGATTTTTGGTTTGCATTGTTCTTTTTTTAAAAAAATTTTTTATCTCTATCTTGATCTTGTTTAATGTCTTAAAACAAACATTTGCTTTCCTAATTTTTCTAGAAAGTTCTCTTACCTCTTTTATTTTTTGAGAGGGTTTCTTTACCTTTTAAATTTTACGTAAGAGTTCCGTTCTCATGAGACAACTTTCCCTTTCCCTTTTTTTTTCTTTACACTTATTATTCTTAAACCAAACTAGTCCTTAATATTTTTCTAATTGCATTTTAATCAATATTTTTTTTCTTTTTATCTGATTGATTTTTCCTTCTCTTCCTTCTTCTTTAATTTTTAATTTTTTCAGAAAAAAATTTTCAATAAAAGAACAATAAGCAAAATGGTCAAAAATTATGAAATGGCTAAAAATGGTTCAAATTGCATTAAAACCATATTATATGAGAATCTTGGTATTTGTTTATATTTTTCCTAATATTTTAAAAAACATATTGAAAACATAGTAAAAAATGAGTGATGACAATAAGCATGCCAAGTCTTTTGTTATGATTTTGAATTTACCATGCATGATTATAAACTAAACAAATATGATGCTCACTTGTCTACTCATCTAACATATTTTGGGCAACACCAAATAGCAATTGGTTTCTCTGAATATACAAAAATAGAAATTTATGTATATTGTTTTTAGCATCAATATTTCATTCTCATAAAAAAAAATAATCGTTTCTAAACCATAAGCTTCTGTATTTTATCTGTACTTAGGGAGAACTGAAGAGTGTGCAGGATAAATCAAACACTACTTGGAATGGAGTCTAGCTTCCTGCTGAGATTTCAGCAGATAATTCCTATAGGTGAAAATGTGAATCCTAGATCTGCACTAGAATTGTATAAGGCTCTCTGTAACTATGTCTGGTATGTAAACCGAGGGCCTCTTCCAATAATATTGAATTTATAAGATCTTTCTAATTAAGGCACAAAATTAAAGCATGTACAGTACTTACTTTCAATTCATTACTACGTTTATGTTTGTTGGTATTAATTTATCTTCATGTGAATATTCCGGGCTTGAAATTAAACCCTTATCCATCGATACCTGTTTTTCTGGTAACATAAATGATAAACTACAATCAACTCATGAATATATATTTTAAGAATAAAACGATCGGACCATTACAAGAAGAAAATAACAAATCATGATTAAAATCGCTGATTTCTTTTTGTGAATTGATATACAAATCACTTCTCCAGTTGCATCAAATCATTTATTTTGACTTGTTATATTCTTTGAGTTTATTGGTAGGTTTTGATTTATATATATAGTTCCTTAAGCTTCTTTGTTTTTCTTTTTTGGTTGAGAGAAGCTGATTTAAATATACATTTCAACGCACGAGATCCATTTATACTTGAATATACGAGAGACTCGTTGAATGAATGATTGGTGTTTTTTGGATGATTCCAAGTGAATTATATATGTAATACTATCATGTGATGAGATTAGCTAGCGATGACTATGCATGAACAGATCCAAGAGGAAAGTGATCATCATGATTTTGCTATACTCAGTTAAAGGCATGCGAATACAACCAAGAGGGATGGATCGTGTACATATTGTCTCATAATGAAATTGTTGTTCCATGATCAGTATGATTGCATGGATTTGTGATTGATTTCCTGCACCTGGATCGAACACCGAGACATGGAGATCCAGCAAGAACATGGCGATACAAATTAAATCAATGGATGGATGCATGCATGGTGGCTGGGCTAGCTGGTTTATATATATTATTAATGTACTTAAAAAGGATCGGCATGCAAGAGAGAAATTTAACGTATGCTGTGAGCCGTATCCACTTTTCCCTGTTAATTTTATAGTTATGCCGTTGTTTTGTTGTAAAGCTCGAATGTTTGGTGGGAATTCTTCCGTCCTTTTCCTATCAACACTGATCATCCTTTCTGTGTATGAATATACATTAATTTTAACGTAATGCGAATAACTTATCTCCTCCTCGATTGATCATGTGGATGCATGATCTACGATCTTCCTGCCTGCCATCACGTCTCAAATCACCACAAGACATGGTCATTCCTGTCTAAACCATGTCCGCCGCTTGCCACCCTTCCCAAATACAATCCATGCCCACCTGCATGCAGCTACAATATCCACAGTCCCTAGCTCCTCTTCTCCACTGGGATCCGGCTGCCAAGTACTGTGTAGAGAAAACCAAGAGGAAAAGAAGAAAAAAAGAAAAAGGAGGGGGTGTCAATAATTTGGTCATTATTGGATATTTATGCTTAAAAGTATAGAAGTGTTTGGTTGCATCCCATCCATTATATCTCGTACCTTCGCGAGTCCATTACCAGAACTAAACACAAGACATAGTCGACGGATTTCGTCCTGGTGGACCCTTTGAGTATCAATTATGAGTTCTTCTCTGTGGAAGCTGTATTTTTAAACAGTTGTTCGATTAATTTAAAGGCTTTTAGCTTGATGGTACGTTGACCCCATCGAATCTGACTAAATCTGGACATGATAAACACATCAATTCCTAGTTATCTAGCTGCATCTCAATTTCTTAATTAATTTAGAGTCAAGGGAAACAAAACAAACAAATGCTCCAGTTCTGTGGATTATTGTTTTGATAGATACATGTAAATCAAGAGGAAGAAGTGGAAAAAAAGGAATTCAAATACTGATGGGAGCCCGAGGCTAGTCATGCGTGATACATAATTACTCTCTCCATCCTAATACATTGGTGTTATCTCTCTTTTTTTATTTTTAGTTATTTAATTTTTTTAATTTGAGATTTAAATTTAGTTTTTTTATTAATATAATATTCGAACCAACTTCCATACACATTAATTAATTTCACGCACTCTAAAATTATTAATTATATAAATCTCTAATAATTATTATATTAACAATTATACTGCTATAACTTAAGACTAGATAGGAGCAAACCTTGATCCATTAAAGTCAATTTTTCTATTATATCCTTGGAATCCAAGTTAAACGTATAATCCAGCAATGCTTTAGACAACCTAATGACAATACTAATTAATGAATGGTGTTTACAAATTAAGGGCTAAAAATAATAGGAGGGGGGAGTGATAACTACACTTAGTTATAGAAACGATTTGTTAATTCATTCTCATAAAAATAAAATTACGGTATATTAATTTGTGGATCCTAGAAATTAAATGAATTTCTTTATAATAATAAAAAAAAACAGTTCGTGAGAGTTAACTGGAATTCTAATTTAATATTATAGTACAAAGTGTTTTTTAAAAATATTTTTTAATTAAAAATATATTAAAATAATATTTTTATATTTTTATTCTTAATATTAACATATTAAAAATATATTTTAGATAAAAACTTAANAAGAGCATGCAAAAAAAAAAACAATAAAGAACTTCAAATGCGAATGAGGCCTGGGAACAAGTACAGGGCCATAAGCCCAAACAAGAATATAAAGAAACAAACTGCTGGTCAGAAAAGAGCACGTAGCGTTTTATAATGGGATAATAATTGTTTTTGAAAATAATATTTTTGTAAAAGCTTTTAAAATATATAAAAAATTAATTTTAAACCTAAAAAAATTATATTTTTCATGAACGCAGGGACAGCCAAAAGTTGCCGAAAACCTTTACCTCATGAAAATCACATTAATACCTGAAAGTGATAATTTAACATTAATCCGAGGGATGGAGAGTACATCACATGACACGTTCACAAAGAGTAATAATGCAGCAGCAGCTGCTTCTAAATTTGGGAGGCATGCACTCGCTGTTTTTCAAGAAATATTGAAAAAAGGGGGAGGAAGCATATCCTATGGAAAATCAGAAATATGGAAACAGATCGAAGGTAATGAGACAGGAGAAAAGGGACCACAACCTTTATCTTTGGCTGCCAGGCTCTGATCTGATGGAAAGGCTTAAAATATATGTATGATGGCAAGTAAAACCAAAATATATCAGAAGGTTTGAAATGAAAATGAAAATGACTAATGCGGTGGAGATCTAAGTAAGAATATCATATTTTGGGAGCCTCGAAGGGCGAGCCATCTCTCTCTCTCTCTCTCTCTCTGCCTCACGTGTTGTGGTTCTCAATTGTAGCCAGATTGGAGAGGAGAGAGGAGAAGACTTCTGTACCTTCCTCCTCCATCTCTGCTTTTGTCTCTCTCTCTCTCTCTCACAGCTAAAAGGGGGGCATCCCCTAAAAGACATTCGACTTTAACAACCCTAGAAACTTTGAAACCCCCAACCCACGTCCTCTTCCTCCCATAGTCTACGGTGGTGGCGGTATAATACGTGAAGTAAAGCACGTGGCATACCTTTTTCTACTAGCTGGCTAGGACTAGGAGTACAGTGTAATTAACTATTTCTCGTAAAATGTGTTGTTTGACAATTGATCTGTTCCTTTATGATTCGCTGCTACGTACTGTCCATGTCAATGGCTACAAAAATCATCTCTTGTTACTATTGCTTCTGCTGCCATAACCGATGAATGGTGTTGTTTTGTAGAGCCAAGCTAATTCAATTTTCCTTCCCTTTACCCGAGAAAATAAAATAAAAGCCAGCTCCTCTCTGGCTGGATGGATGTATGTATGTATGTATGTATGTATGTATTAAATAATAATAAATAAAAAGAAGGAGAAGAAGTGAAAAGCTGACGAGTCCAGGTCGTCGTGATGCAGATGAAAGCAAAATGTCAAAAACTACGTTTCATTTCCGGGAACTGATATGTCCTCGACTCCAACGCTACCAGCTTTACCTACCCTATTCCTCTTAATTACATCACCTGCCCCGCCCCACCGCCCTACCCAAACCTGCTTGCTTCTTTCCCTTTTCAATATTCCTTTTCATTTTAATACTGAGAGACGACACGTCTTTTCCTTCTTTTTTCCTTCGCTTTTGCATTTTCATTTTTAAGTGCAGAGAACTTCTCCTTGCAGTTAATGCTACTGATTCAACATGTGTCTATCCTCCCTCCCTCCCTTCCCTGTTAAAAAGAAAAACAAGCCAGCTGTCATCATTAATAGTGTACCGGTTGAACCGAGAGCAGGTATATCCATTGCCGTGAGAAACTCTCATTCAATGAGCAGAACGTACTGGCAGTTTATAGTTATTAATGCATTCAATCTTTTTATTTTTTTAAATTTTATTTTTAATATTATATATAAAATTTTTATAAACATTAAAATAAATAATTTTTTTGACCAAAAACATTTAAAATATGATTTATTTTTTTGAATTCAAAATAAACCTATTCTCTAAAAAATATATTTTAGAAACATAGATGAATGAGTAAAACACTGATTATTTCAGATTTTTATAAAAAAATTGTATGCTCGGACTGAATTCAATATCTATTATATTTTTTGAAAAATAAACCTATTCCCTAAAAAATATATTTTAGAAACATAGATGAATGAGTAAAACACTGATTATCTAAAAAAATTGTATGCTCGGACTAATTAAACTTGTTGTTTGTTCCAATTACCTGAAAACAAAGATAGTTTTTCTGATAGAATTTTCATGGAGCGTGTATAACAAGGTTGAGAATTTTATTAGGCATTGCTCTATAGTATGTATCCAAGGTGGTGGTATATGTATTGTATGGGGGATCGATGTTGATTTGTATTTATCATATGAGTCAGGATCTAGTTATTATACACAACAAGTAAACTACTTCTATCACTATGAGACCCGCATTGTTAAGCAGAATATTACATTTATTTGTTAGATAATAGCAAGACATGGGGAAAAAATAGGATTTTTTTTTGTTTGTTGCAAAGTTTTCTTATTGGTGACGAGGAACAGAGGAATATATTGCCTTGCAAGTTACATCCTACCAGTGATACTATTTTACGCAATGAAAAATAAGTAAGAGAGTCAAGAGATTCTAAGTTATTAGCTATAAACGTGTTAAATAAATTATCTGTGAAATCCTAAAGATGCATATCATGAATGCTATACGTCTTCTGCAGCAAGAGAATGGTAGCTAGTTGCCTTGGATTTTAGCCTCGTTATTTTAATTGAGGCCATGATGTTGAAATAGCAAGTAAAAAATTATTTAATTTGATATTTTAAATTGGTGTTTGGAAGAGAAAAAAATACGTGTTTATCGGGAATAGATTTGAAGGTTGAAATGCTAAAAAAAGAAAGAAAAGAAAGTGAAAGGTTGAAGGTAAACTCGTGTATCCAGGCAAGTGTGGAGGCAGCTGCTGGTTTTAGAAATCAATTTGTTGGTGCTAGACCTTTGAGATGGAGAAGGAACATCGAGTTAAAGAGCCTGTTTAGTAATGGAAATCTATTCTATTTTTCTAAGAATTTAAAAAAAAAAGATAGTTTGTGTTCAAATAATGTATTTTTACAAATTGAAAAAAGAAAAAGAAAAAATTCTTTATCCGTTTTAAGAGTATTTTTAAAAAAAATTATTTTTTTATTTACTCTGAATTAATATGTTTTTTAGTATTTTTAAATTATTTTAATGTTATAATATTAAAAATATTTTTTTAAAAAATAAAAGATATTATTGATATATATTTTAATATAAACAATTATTCAAAAAATTAATAACAATCACATTATAAATCAAGAATTTTTCTATTTTTTTGGTGGCCATTTTTAGTGGTTTTTAAGGGCTGTACGTTGCGAGGCTGTTTTTGGCAGCCATTTTTGTGCTTGTTAATAGTGCATTTTGAAAAGATATTTTTTATTTATTTTTAGATTGTCATGAGTGGTTCTATTGTTGAGATGTGTTCATTATTATATTTTTCAAGGTTTTTGAAGGTGATAAAAAATAAAAATACAGCTAATAATACAATAACTATCATTACAATGGTATTTTTATTTGGTGTTTAAATGAGAAAATATATAAAATAGCATGAAATTAATGAGGATGTTTTTTTTAAAAAAAACATTTATACAAGAGAGTTCAAAAGGATCGAATTCACTCACCAAGCTTTAAGGTAACAAATTGACATTAAATAGGTGAGGAATTATTTTTAGTCAATGGGCAAAAATATGGAGCAAAAAAATTGCAAGAAAAGTACAACTTTATGTGTTTGATGTTGTATTTTGGAAGTATTTTTTATAAAAAAATAATTTTTTTTTTATTTAAAATTAATATTTTTTATATTTTTAAATTATTTTGATGTGTTAATATCAAAAAATATTTTTTTAAATAAAAAAAATATTATTTTAATATATTTTAAAATAAAAAATATTTTAAAAAATAACTACTCCCACACTCTAAACATACTTAAACATCATCAATTTTATAAATTATTAAGCTATAATGGAGTTACATGTTGGTCAAGGTGAATGGTAAATGTTTAAAATGATAATGAATATCTTATTTTATTTTCTTTAGTAAACTTTAATAGTAATACTTTTTATTTCAAACCTGTTCATATAATATATCTAATCTAAATTATAGAAATATAAGAATTTTATTAAATATAAATTAACAAAAATATTATAATTATACAATATTTAATCAAATATTTAACAAATAGATGATAACTAGACTCGTTTGTCATTCATCTACTTAGTTACCTTTAGCTCCAATGAAGGAGGCCAAAAATACAAAAAGAATTTGCACTTGTGTATCTATCCCAACACATCAAATCCCGTAAAAAAATTTAAAGTTAAATATGCATGGTACAGAGCACCATCAGGATGGGTGATCTTCTAATTTTTACTGTGGATCTTAATCCACATATAAATTATTTATAAAAACTCGAGTTGACGGTTCTCCCTTATAATTTAGTTATAACTAGGAGCATGTACTCCCCTGTAAATAGTATCTAAAAGCATGCTCATGATTAAAAAAAAAATGGAAAAAAGAATTTATTAGCTTAGGGTTCATGTCACTGAAGTAAAAAAGTTTTATGATGGGAATGATGAAGGAAACATTCAGAAGATGGCGAGATTTAGATAAAGCAAAAAGAAAAAAGAAAAAAAACAAATGCCAAACAAAGCTACAAGTCTTTTGTCTAATCCATTTTATTTTTTTTTATTAACGTGGGTGTCCGGGCCAGCTTTCGCGCACCACGACTAATCCCACGGGCCCTGAAGTTAACGACCATGTAAGCCTCCAGTGGCCATCATATGAGCAACCAAGGACTCGAACCTGAGACCACAGAGGGAGCAAACCCCTTGATCCCATGTCTTTACCACTTGGCGACCACCTAAATAGTTTTGTCTAATCCATTTTCAATTGACGAGTGTGCGGATGTAATGGAGAATTTTGATGACGTGTCTAGTGCTTCTTACATCAAAGAAGTTTAAAATGACTCTGAAAACATCTTTTATTGGGAGGAAGACCTGGCATAGAAGCTTAGAATAAGCTTGCTGGTTATTAATGTTTAAATTAATTATTTGCAATGTTTATAATAGTGTTGTTTTGGGAATATTTTAGTTTTATGTTTAATTGTATGTATGGAATAGTATTTTGAATTTTAACTTGTTCGTGTACTTAATTTACCTGTTTAGAATATTTATATTTGAAACATGTTAGTTTTATATTTGTTTTTGAGCTTTTTATACAAGTTTGAGTTTTAACATGCAGTTAATTTACACATGCGTGGCATCTTTAGGTTCCATAAGCAAGCAGTTGAGATTTATTGAATTTATTTATCTAACAAAACATGTAAAATGAACACATTTTACAGTTTTTTAGGTTGGGAAAATGTTATGAAGCTCTGAGAAAAGAAAATATTTTTTTAATTTTTATTCAAGTAAAAAAATTAAAAAAAAATAAAAGAAAACTAAGTAGTGTAAAGGGAAAATTACCAAAACTACTAAAAATATATATATTTTATCGTGGGGCTTCGCTATTCATGTAAAATAATTTATTTTTAATGGCATCTAATAAATATCAACAAATCAATAATCATGCTCACAAATCCATAATAAAAATTTAACAATAAAAACAATATCAAGCAAAGCAAGCAAGACAAGAGGAATTAAAAGAAAGTTTGAGTTTTTAATAAAAAGTTGAGGCACACAAAGAGAATCAAGAGGAGTTTCGGAGGGAAATTTGATTAGGATATTATTAACGATCCAAAACCCACGAGGGAGAGGGAGGATGTGTGGTTGCCGTGAATACTGGCGGAGGCAGGCGGCTGGCAGGGTCCCGGCCCCTGCAAGAAATTTTCCACCTTTTTTTTATATAAATATTATAAAAATAACTAAAAATTTAATTTATTTTTTTAATTTTTAATTTAGCCCTTTAATTTTTTTTTCTTGCTTCGCCCCTAGCCATGAAAGCATAGAAAAATTTTAGAGGGTTATTGCCTTAGTAATAAAACCATATACTTATTGGTTGAGATGGTGATGTGTTTATTTTTCATGCTAGAAAAAATAAAATTTTTATAATTTTTATTATAATATAATGATTATTTTTAAATAAATCATCAACATAATTTTATCATATTTATTATTTTTTAGTTTTCAATCATGCATAAAATATTAAATACAAACATATTATTTTAATCTATATTTTTGTAATTAGCTTTGACAATCTAACATTGTATACTTAAATTAAAAAATCAAAGAATTTCTCTAAATACAGGATTAGATATCTCAATACAAATTATTTATTAGTATATATAATTATTGATTTGTTTTACAGAAAAGTGTATTAAAATTTTAGTTTTTTAGTTTTTTGTATTTTAAAAGTATTTTTTTTAAATATTATTTATTTATTTAAATTGATTTTTTTATGTCTTCCTATTAAATTAATGTACTTGGAAAAAATATTTTTTAAAAATAAAAATATTTTTAAAAAATAACTAAAAAAAAATGGTATGTAACTGGTTGTTTTCTGTTACGCCAAAAAGGCCGAAGCTCTTGCAAAGTAAAAGGCCTGGGAAATGCTAGGGACCGTGCGCCCTCCTGGTCAAAGGATGTCTCTGAGGATTCGTTCTAGTTTTTTGACCCTTTCGAAAAGAGTTGCTGACCTCCGAGCCGCTGGTAATTTTGATTTCGAGCGCGTAACTGCTTAATTTCCTTTATTTATTTATTACCAAAGACTGAAATGATGGTGCAATGAAGGCGGGGAAAAAGGTCTCTTACATAAGCATTGCATTGACAAAACATCCCCCCACAAGTGTATAGATAAATAATGCTACCTAGCCACCTAGCCAAGGAGGGGTGTTTTATTTATATTAGTTGCATGCCCTATGATCTCGAGACTGGAATGAAGTGTCTGTGGTCGGTGATGTGGGTGGCGTTCGGAAGGAGAGTATTTATTTTTTAAATGGTTTTTTATTTGAAAATATATACAAATAATATATTTTTTATTTTTCAAGTTTATCTTTTACATTAACTAAAATGATATAAAAATATTAAAAACAAATTTTAATTTGAAAAAAGAGTTGAAACTCTAACTTAAACAATCAAAAGTCAATTAAGGTTAAAAAGTTTTGCATGTATTTATTTGAGAGCGACATCCGAAGTCAAATAAAAACAATAAATTCTCAACTCTAATCTCTTCTCCCTCGTTTTTCAACTGCGATATTACTCCATTTATAGAAAAAAGCCAACTAATTAGCCACCGCTAGTTTGCAGCCTGGCGTTACAACGTGGATACGATGATAAATTTATTTTTAACATTACTAAAATATTTATATCATAGAAGATTATTTAATATTAATATTAAATTTGATCCAACAATTAATTTTTAAATTTTCTGATTTGATTCATTTCTGGTTAGATTTATATTTAAAATTATTTTAATTAATTTAATTGATCGACAAATAACTTGGTTGTTTTGTAATAAAATTATAACGAGAAAGTTAAAAAATAATGAAATTAACATTGAATTTTTTTATTTTTTATTTAATTAAAGTTTAAAATTAATTTATATATGAATTATCATAAAATAATCTAGTTAATGTGGCCAGTTTAAAGATAACTTAATATGAAATTAAAAAAAAGAAAAGAAAACTTCTTATTGATACGAACAAGGAAGGAAGACCATACGTTTAAAACTATGTAACATGTATGCCCTGTGATTTGTAAAGGCCGAAGAGAAGAAGCACGCCTGTCATTAATGCATCTCAACGACTGCGGTCCACAATAAATAAATATTTTTGGGTCCACAGTGAAATTCAATTTGTGGAAATAGCAATAATAATAATCATACATTTATGGAAATTATGCAATTAATTAGCTCAGTAAAATCAAGAGATCACTGTTGTTTTTTGGAACCCTGTAAATGTAAAGAACTCTCTAATCTACTTATTATTAATTTTGTGGGCTGTTCCCATGAATTTGCAAAAACAGGGAAGAAAAGTGGCTTGTTTAATTTTGAGATTGGAGATTTCACAAATAATTTGCTTTGCTCAGTTTTGTGATTTTTGACTCTGGGAGCATGTTTTATAATCTTAAAATTAATTATTTATATTATAATATTTATTTGATTGATATATATATATATATATTTTAGAATTTATTATTTCTTATTTATCTAGGCAAGTGTTATTTAGAAATTAATTTTTCGAGGCTGCTTGAAAATTCATGTGTTGATATAAAAATAATTTTAAAAAATAAAAAATATTATTTTAATATATTTTTAAGTAAAACAATAATTATTGGACTTTTAATCATCTATTCTATTATTCTTCTTAATATTTTTTATTTTTATTTAAAGAGTTGTATTAAATTGATGAGTTTTTACAGGTTTTCTTGCAACTTTGCTATATATTAAAAAATTTTAATAATAAACAATCTCCCAGCAACAAATTATTCACGGAGTTAAATTTTCTAAAAATAATAAGAAGGAAAAAAGAAGAAGAGGATTTGCCATGAGTCTTGACTTTTTTATTAAGGTATTGTTTATTTTTATATTTTAAAATTATTTTTTATGAAAATTATTTTTTTTATTTTAAATTAATTTTTTGATATTTTCATATCAAAATAAATTTTAAAAAATAAAAAAATATTATTTTAATTTATTTATAAACAAAAAAACATTTTAAAAAAAATCATAACCACAATACTAAATATACCCTAAAAATAAATATATAAAATTGACTAAACGTTAGGGAAAATCCAAAGGGGAAGGGATAGCACGAGAGCAGTCACTGGTAAAACGTGGTTTGATACCCTGGTTGACAGAAACAAAACAAAACAAAATAAAATATTAATAGTAATAAAACAGGAAGGGTAAAGATTGGGCATGCATAGGTCTGGGGGTGGTGGCGGTCTTGATTTCTAAGATCATTGAAATAGCCGTTGGTGGGATGTGATTCTGAAAATGTCAAACAAGCAACGACGAACTACGAACAGATCCCATCATCTCCAACATGCCCTTGCTTGCTCTGTTTTTGCCTTTGTTTTGTTACATGTCCCCGTGTCTCCCCTCTGTGTTCTTGCTCTTTCTAGCGTTAATTACAGGATTAATTAGCATTATTAAATCCCTCGAAATTAATAAGAAACAACATGGCTGCCTAAGCTAGAAATTTATGAGCATTCCCTCTCCTCTCCTCTCCTCTCTCTCTATCTGCATACAAGTAGTCGTATATATAAGACACCTTGCTAAATGCCATCCGCAATTGCCCACCCATATTCCCCGTTGCCACTAGCAGTGAAGGAGCAGCGGCACCACCCCGCACACGCGCGCGCGCACTCCCTACTACCACTCTCAAATAAGTTACCCTCTCAATATTATTTCTCAGTTACGAGAAGACTCATCAGAAGCATCCAAAAGGCAAGGCTACGCCACACATACCATTTTAAATTCTAGTAGTAGATCGAAGGAATTTATACCACCAAAAAGTTTTCGGAGGTCGTGTTTGTGTTTTTAGGCGCTAGCTTATAGCAAGATTTAGGAATCCCCACCTACACACGAATACTAGCGACTTTCTTTCTCCTCCTTTATTTATATCCATGAAGATCAGGGACAGCCAGTTGAGGCTTATTCAGGGTGCATCTTCTCGTAATCTGGAGCCTCTTCCTCACACTACCAGAATAGTATTGCCTCAACATGGCAGCAGCGGCCTCGTATTTACTCGGTAGACTTAGCAACGACAACATTAGTATCAATAACATCACCATTGATAATAGCGGTGGCAGCTGCAGCAACATCGACAACGCCAGTACTGCTTCATTGACAAGTGCCTCCTTGCTTACCAACGGCGGTAACCAAGCAACGACAATACCAGTAGTAGAAGCAGCAACTGGAAGGATGGTGAGAAAGAGGATGGCTTCGGAGATGATGGAAGTGCAATCAACAATGACTCCTCTAAATCAGAGGTTATCTCGTGGTAACACCAACGTCTATTCACTTTCAATATCAGACAATAATAATGATGATGTTATTGGTATGACTAGAGGTATCGGTGCCTCTTCTTTTACTAGTTGTTCTAACAACAACATTAACCCTAATAACCTCAACCCAATCTTATATCCACCCCTCAACTACTCCACTATGACTTCTATGTTACCTTCTTCCACGAACTTGACAGCTATTACATCAGCCGGGTCTGCTTCTGTGTCCGTTTCTGGGTTTTTATCCTCTACGCCATCGACCAACTTAGCCACTAGCTGTAATGACAACCAATCCCAACTCCCAGCCGTATGTGGTTTCTCTGGTCTGCCCTTGTTCCCTCCTGAAAGAGAGAGAAATATTGTCCGTTCGAACGCCGTCGCTCCACCCGGCCTTATCACTACCAGCTCTGCTTCTACCCCTACGCCTCCTATGGAAGATGCCGCACCTGCCACTGCCTGGATTGATGGCATCATAAAGGACCTGCTTCACAGTTCCACCAACGTGTCCGTTCCTCAGCTCATTCAGAATGTGAGGGAGATTATCTACCCTTGCAACCCCAATCTAGCCTCCCTCCTCGAGTACAGGCTCCGGTCCCTGACAGACCCGATAATCCCGGCCAATATTTACCCGGTGGAGAGGAGAAGGAATAAGGAGGCAGCAGCAGTGCCATTGCCGTTTCAGAGGAATTATAATCAAGGGCATGCCCCTTCCGGCCTCTCTCTTGATCTTGATCATGTCTCCAATTCCGCTCCTCCAGTTTCATCACACGTTGTAAGTCACTATAACTGGGGGCCGACGCCACCTCTCATTTGCCAACCAAACATCCAGCAGCAACACCAGCAGCCAGAAGTCCACCTTGTTCATGATCAGCAACAGCAAGAGAGTCCATCTTCAACTTCCAATGTTACACCAACTATTCTAGCATTAAATCAAGGGCATCCTCCACAAAAAGCACAAGATCAGCAGCAGGAAAAATCATCATCTGCGGAGACACAAGTAGCCAGTAGCACACCTCCTCCCTCTTCATCGGTAGCTGCCAGCCGAGATAAGAAAGAGGAGATGCGGCTGCAAAAGAGAAACGAAGAAGGCTTGCACCTTCTGACCTTGCTCCTCCAATGCGCGGAGGCTGTCTCAGCTGATAATTTTGAGGAAGCTAACAAGATGCTACTTGAGATCTCGGAGCTGTCCACGCCTTTCGGAACTTCAGCGCAGCGTGTGGCTGCGTACTTCTCAGAGGCTATGTCAGCGAGGCTGGTCAGCTCATGCTTGGGGATATACGCGACGCTTCCTTCAATGCCTCAAAGCCACACCCAGAAGATGGCTTCGGCCTTTCAGGTGTTCAATGGAATTGGCCCTTTTGTCAAGTTTTCTCATTTCACAGCAAACCAAGCGATTCAAGAAGCGTTTGAAAGGGAAGAGAGAGTTCACATCATAGATCTGGACATCATGCAAGGTTTGCAGTGGCCTGGCCTATTTCATATCCTAGCATCTAGGCCAGGTGGACCACCATACGTCCGCTTGACGGGGCTGGGGACTTCCACGGAGGCTCTTGAAGCAACTGGGAAACGTTTGTCTGACTTTGCAAACAAACTGGGACTTCCCTTCGAGTTCATTCCAGTGGCCGAAAAAGTTGGAAATTTGAACCCAGAGAGGCTTAATGTTAGCAAGAATGAGGCTGTTGCCGTCCACTGGTTGCAACACTCGCTCTACGATGTCACTGGTTCCGATACAAATATGCTTTATCTGCTGCAAAGGTAAATATCTCTTACTATTCACAACTCACAAGATCCCATAAAAAATAAAGTCTCTCCTCTTCTCTTTCTTATACAAAAAAAAAAAGCATTTCTTTTTGACTTATAGCAGTGACTGTAAATTGCAGCAGCTGATCAGCTAATTAAGTTTTCTTTTCATATCAAAAGGGTAGATGCTAATGATAACAACTACAAACTTATTCCCTTTCTTGGAGTATGATATTTTTGGAAATATTGGACTATGGATTCACATACATATCACCATATTATATATATTGAATTTGCATTGAGAAGTCCATGATTTGATGATATCCATCTATATATTTTGTTACATAAAATAGCCAGCCATTGTTCCAGTATCCGTGAGCTAGGTTAGTTTGTTAATAACAAACCAATGCACGCACTACATATATAGCAATAATGGTTCTAAATGCACCATGTTCGCAGTTGCTAATGGGATGGGGCTGGTGGATTTTGTTGCAGGTTGGCACCAAAAGTAGTGACAGTGGTAGAACAGGACCTGAGCCATGCGGGATCCTTCCTGGGAAGGTTTGTGGAGGCCGTACATTACTACTCCGCACTGTTCGACTCCCTGGGAGCAAGCTACGGGGAAGAGAGCGAGGAGAGGCATGTAGTGGAACAGCAGTTGCTTTCGAGAGAGATACGCAATGTATTGGCTGTGGGAGGGCCTTCCAGAAGTGGGGATGTCAAGTTCCACAACTGGAGGGAAAAGCTTCAACATTCTGGGTTCAAATGCATCTCTCTTGCTGGAAATGCTGCTAACCAGGCCAATCTGCTACTTGGCATGTTTCCCTCTGATGGTTATACGTTAGCAGAGGATAAGGGCACCCTCAAGCTTGGGTGGAAAGACCTTTGCTTGCTCACCGCTTCAGCCTGGAGACCTTTCCATATGAGCATTGAAACTGCTACTACCACCATCAACCACCACCACCACCACCATCGCTTTGTCACAGTCTAGCCATAGCTGGTCCTGGTTCCCTACTTTTCGATGTTGTTACCATAGAGCATGAATTAAAAGCCCTCCTTTTCGTTCTTGGTTCACTAGGGGATTTGTGTTTTGTCTATTTTCGGTCTTTCTTTCTTTCTTTCTATCCCTTTTCCTTTCTTTGGACTATGGATATAAGAGTTTGCAAAGTTTTTGTTAGTCATGTAAAGCAGATGCAATTTTCCTTCCCATCAATTTCCCTTTGTGTATAATCCTAGTTACCCTCGTTTATGCATACAAGCCAAGTAAAAAAAAAAAAAAAGCATTGAATTCCCACACAGATTAAATATATCATGAAAGTGGAAAAGACTTCTGTACTAATACACTGCCATGCTATTTCTGATCTCTCAGTAGGATAGTCATATTCTTTTGGGCTGGCTCTAATTGGGCTAAATGTCTTTTTCACTCTGTGGAATCTCTCTCTCAATTTGTACCTGCCTAGGTCTCCGAAACCCTTTTGAATTTCGTAGAAGGTAAAACGATAGAAAAAGAAAGAAGTAAATTGGCTTAATACGGGACTGAAGGATTTGATGAAATTCAGTTGGATCAAGGTTTCCCTTGCATCTAATCTTAGATATGTTATTGGGAAAACATAGTCTTGAGAATTATTGGATTAGGACCACTGGATTAATGTGGAGTTTTCTTAATTAATTAATTGTTAGAGCAGCAGCACTCACATGTGAGTACTGAGTAACAACATGGCAATAAGACATTTATGAGGTTTGGTAGAAAGGTTTTTCTTCCACTTTGTGTCCGTTCATATTTCAATGGAAAGATAATATAAACTCAATCTGTGCCCTAAAGAGTCGTAAGTTTTAACTACTATGCATAGTAACTGAGATATTCTTGAAACTTCTTCCGATAATTAATATATATATATATATTATTGGAAAAAGTTTAGTAAAATTATGGATGAAGGGTTTAATATATATACACAGGGAGATGACCAAAACTAAACACACATGCTTTCTTGAAAGATAAACCATAGTAGAAACTTACGATTCTTTGTTGTTTTTATAGGTGAAAATCAAATTGAAAGTGATAACTCATAACCTGATAAAATAGTATACGTTTAAGTACTTTCCAACATGATTAACCTTTGAGTCCATTAATCCATATGATATTAGAGCTACATTAAGATTCTGAAGCAGAAACGCACAAATACTTACCTAATATTATTACCCCATTACACCTAAAGTTATTTCCGTGTTGCGTTTCATATTTTAATTTTAGAGTATTTTAACGTGCTGTTTTAGGTTGTACTATATATATAAGAAAAAATTAAAATACTAATTCAACATATATAATTTAAATTTAAATTTAAATACAAATTAATTTAAAATTATACAATTTAAATTTCAAACACAATGTTAAGTATTTAAACATAGTATTAAAATTTAAACATTTATATTTAGTAATTGCTAGATTATTGACATTGCAAATCAGATTAATTTTGTAATGTAAAAAAGTAACATCCAAGCATAACTATTGTTTTTCTAGTGAAAAATAAATTTAAACATTGTAGGACTCGACCCAATATGACTCGATTAACTAAACAGGTCTGAAGACAACTTGGATAATTGATAACAATATTGTTTGACTGGAAAAAACTTCAAGATGATATATTTTTTTTAAATATTGAGACAACAACATATTAGATCAATTTGGATTAACTTTTCATATCATGACTCGAGTCATGATATTATGATAATCCTAGATAAACCAAATAAAAACAAATTATAAAGTTCAATTCGTAATAAATCTATTGTTGAATGATGAAATTAGAAAAATTAATTCAAAAAAAGAACATAATAAAACAATTCAAATCTATCCATGTTAACTGCCAAAACTCATAATTAATTCATGAGACTAAGATAACTTTATAGAAAACAAGCTCAAGTAAATAACAAAATCTAATTCATAATCAACCAAATGTTAAGGATGTTGAATGATGAAACTGAAAAAAATAAAATTAATTAACAGATAAAAAAACTCAAGTCAATTGTGTTAACCTATCAAATTCATGACATTGGTAATAAAACTAAGATAACCATAAAAAAAAACCACAACAAATTATGAAGTTCAATCTTCAATAAACCAAGTGTTAAAGTATAACATTAGGAAAAAAACATATATATTTTTCTAAAAAAACACTTCATAAAACAAAACAGACAAAATAAAATTGAAACATCCCGTCTAGAATTTAACAGGGAAATTTAGAATGGTTTGAGATTCAGAGCGAGATGAAATTTTCCTTGAGTTATTCTATTTTTTTTTAAATGGTGTGAGATATATTGATTATTCCAGATAGAACATAATGAAATTGACAACCTTGATTACACTAACTACCACCACTAATGATAAAACCCAATCATTATACCTTCACATTAATATCATACTATTAAAACCAGATCATACTCTTCACATATTTGATAGCTTATTGCTAGATTGGTGATCATGTTATATTCTAAGTTAGATTATTTTTTAAACTTAAAACAAGAATTTTTAGAAGAAAAATCAGAAACTTAAGTTATGAACTTGACGAGGTGTAATGAGGTTAACTGAATAACATGACTAAAAAGAGAGTAACTATAGTAAATTAAAAACATTATATCAATGCCAATTCTATGAAAAAATATTTTGCCAATATTATGAAAAAGTTTATAATCACATTTAATAAAATAATATCTAAAATAAACTTTTAAGTCATTTAAGAATAATAATAAAAAAAACCAATCAACAAAATGAAAAAAAAACATCTCCTTAATAAAAAAAATAAAAAAACTCGAGTCTAACTCATATTAAATTGCCAAACACACACCGTGATTCATGAGAAAGAAATAACACCATTGAAACAAAATAAAAATAAAAATATAAAGCTTAATTCCTGACCAAATCAATTTTGAAGGATAAAATTAAAAAAACAATAATTTAAAAAGAATAAAAAAATCAACTTAAATCACTTCAAGTAAATCTACCAAACTTATGATCCAAGTCATAAGATTAATATAACCTTATAGAAAAAAAATAAAAAAAATTATAAAGCTCAATTTTGAGATAAACTCATTGTTGAAGAATAAAATTGAATAAAAAAAAATCTTTTTTATTACAAAAAAAACCCGGAGTCCATGATAACTTATCAAACTTGTGATTTAGGTAATGAAACAAAGATAACCTCATAACAAAATTAAAAAAATTACGAAACTTGATCTCTAATATTAAAAAATAAAATTAAAAAAAATTAATTTTAAAAAATAATCTAAAAAACTAAAATCAACTAGAGCTAGCATTTCAAGCCTCTGGAAAGATAATATCTGAAAAAATTATAAAAACTAATTATTAATCAATTGATAAAATTAAAAAAAAATATTCCTTAAAAAAAGAATCTAAAAAAATAACAATAAATTAAAAACTACTTTTGACATAAATATAAAATGGTTGGACCTCTTGCTTGCTATCTAAGAGAGAATGGGCATGAAAAATAAGAGATGAGAAAGAAAAGATAGGAGAAGGAAAAAAGGAGAGGAGTCATTACGCACCTCTATCAATTACAGGTGCCACCCTTTCAACATTACCAAGGAAAGTGGCAGCCGCCAATGCCACCAGAACACAATAGTTTCCTTAACGTTATGGTGAATGAAATGCATCTGCCAGTAACTTTTTTTTATGTGAAAGCTTTAATTATTTTTAATTTAAAATTTGATCCTTTGTATTTTTTCAAATTAAAATTAATCCCTCAAGCCTCAATAAAATCAATTTTTATTTTGTAAAATTAAACATCAATCACCTATACTAAACATTGCAATATTCACATGTAGGCAACAAAAATATATGTTAACCTTAATCCTAAATATACGCAAAGGATTGAATTGAAAGCAAAAAAAAATCATGACAAAAAAAAAATCTGAACCTTTTCCCCGTGCATTTTAGTCTCTCATTTTAGCAAGAAAAAAATTGGACATTTGTCTATTATTCAAATTCAATCCCACAGATTTAATTATGTTATTTATATCAATAAATTTTCATTTAATTTTGCCACACCAAGTATTTAATTTTGCCACACCAAGTATCAATCTAGCTATGCATTTTTTTTTTTTGACACAGCAAGATCTCCTAACCCAGGCAGCTAAAACAAACTAGTATGCATAATCCCAAATAAAAACATCATCAAAGGAACAAATAGAAGAAAAGACATTAAAAGACCAAAATAAAAAAATCCTAATGGGCCAAAAAAGAGAAAGAAAACACCATGAAACATTATTACAATCCAGTGTTTTCTCCCTACCTCCACAGTGAAACCCCCACATCCATCGGGTTTTTTTATTTATTTTATTTGTAATGTAATTTCTAAGTGTACTTGTAATGTACCCATAACCATTGCATCTTAAACAGTCATCTACCTGTTCTTCTCAATTGCAACTGTCTTATTCAGTCTCCAACTACTGGCATTCACAACTTTGTGCATCCACTTTTGGCATGGAAACGCAAACTTTCTAGCATACCAGTCAATCACATCACAAGATAAAGAAGAATTTACACAGGAGACATTTTATAGCCAATCTGTCATCCTCCAACTTCTGGGTTTTGGGAGCATCCCTATGAAGTTGATATATTACTATACCATGCTCACTCTGCCTTAGGAATTTAAGAAAGTTTATGTCAGCATAGTAACAAGAATGTTTGGTATCTGAAATATTTGTTGCCAACACTAAGCAATGTCCAATTACATGCCAGGTCCTCAATTGACAAGCTACAGTTTCGGCAATGCCAATTCAGTTAATACATGACGAGAAATATCGATACAAAAAGCTAAAAAAATAAATAAAAATCATCCCTCTAATTTTCTCATAACAATTAATTAATCACACTTCTAAATCAAGCAACAAACAACTTGAGGAAAGAACAACTTACTTTGATGGGCACAAGACAACCTGCTTTCTCGACCACCGTTTACAAAACAAATGGCTATTCCAATCTTCTTGAAATTAGCATACATCTGGGCCCTTTTCGTGTACAGTAATATTGCCAAGCATTTGACTCCCACGTACAACTTAACAAATAAGAAGCAGAGCAGCTCTTCCTGCCATTCACTACAATGTCCAATAAATTGCATTTCATATTCCAAATTCTCCATTCCTGGCAACTAGAGCTGCCCCAAAAGTGTCCACTCCCTTCTGCTTGCTAGAAACTTCAAAAAATATTCGTCCATTTATTTACCAAAAAAACAGAAGGCTATAATTTGTTGCAACCCAATATCTTTCTGGAATTTAAGCTCAGAAAAATTACGAGCATCAATTAACAAACATCTGGAAATTCATGCTTCCTTAATGTTCTCCACAAACTACGACTGTGATTAGACCACTGGCTTATTATGGAATCACTTTGCACTCACACTGTGATCAGACCACTGGGTTATTATGGATTCACATTGCACTCACCCAAGAATAGATCATCTCGGTTTAGAAACCTTTTCCAGTACTGTTTATACTTGGGGATTCCTAGCTCAAGCCATGGTTTCATTTGTCCATTAAAGTGCAACACTGCAGCCTTCTTAATGGCTTGGACATCAATCCCATAGTCATGACCCAGTCCAGACAAAGCCCATACACCATCAAGAGGATATACTAGGCCTTGAAACGTAAGCAAGCTTGTGCTCAATGCAACGGCTTCAGCAGATCCTGTTCCCTTGCTTACCTGGTTTTCCATGTTTGCAACGTAGGAAAACAAATGAGATGTAAAGGGTCAAATCTCATTATAATAACTAAAATATTCGATATAATACATAAATCATACTGGTCAACAAAAATCCTTTTGCCAAGGTTGTTAAAGCACTGTGGTGTGATGCATAGGATTAAGGTTTCATATTTCACTGTACAGATAATTTCCTTGGATACGATTAGAAATCACAGAAATCATACTGGTCAACCAAATCCTTTTGCCAAAGTTGCTATAGCTCTATGGTGGATGCATTAGGTCAAAGGAGGGTTGGTTTACCATCTCATATTATACCATGCAGCTAGTTTCCTCATATATTATTAGAACTGCCAAACAACAAAATACTCACAAAAGTAATTTCTCATAAAACATATTACGCAGCGTTAAATCACTCACCTCTTGTCCCAGCTTCCAATAAGTTTTAGTAAGATCTAGCTCTCTCCACCTAACCAGATCAATAACATTTAATCCAGACATCCAAGCACAAGAGTTTTCATCAAAACTGCCTTTTCCCAGAAAATTTCTTAGGTGACCCAACTGCACTGAACATAACTGTAAAGCGCCATTTACTTTCCCTCCCATGTCGATGTTCCATAGGTCAGACAAGTCCCGCTGGACTACAACATCATCATCCAGAACTACAGCTCTCTTCAAATTCTCAAATATACTAGGAATGAGATAGTGAGCATGAGAAAAGACAGATACATATTCTGTTCTTAAATGAGTGGCTGGTGGATTATTAACAGTATGGAAAGACACACGATACTCCACAGGCAGTGACATGCTTTTCAGAGCCTCCTTATCATGATATTTCAGGGTAACATTTTCAACATTCAAAACTTGGACAGCAGCTTCCTTGTAAGCATTTCTTAGGAACCATAGTTTCATTGCAAAATAATTCAGTCCATCTGTCAGAACATGAAAAACCAGATTCCCACTTTCCTGAAGCATGAAGGTCAACAATTAGATAACTGGAATTCAATTTTTAAAAAAATTGAGTGAATGGGAGAATACTTGCAACGTACTCTTGCATGCACAGCAGTGGAGTTGATTACAACTGAAGCAGCAAGTATGTTTGTGGAGAATATAACATAGTGTTGCAATGATGGATTTGAATATCTTTCGGACGGAGGGAGCTCCTTATCATGTACAGAAGATTTAAAATATTCCACGAGCAGTCTCATAGAGAGGCAGTGGAGACCCTTTGGCATGGTCTGCACTGCAAGTTGATAAAGGAAAGCACTCTGCTTCATGTGAAAGTTGGTTTCTTCCTCGGTTAGATCAAGTATCTGTCTCAATTTCTTGTCAATGTTATTACAATCCACAGGGAATGTTTTAGCTTTGGCTATCACATTTTCCATCTTCTGTACGTTCTTCTGAATTCTGATGAAACAGGTAAATTAGTGTGCTTGAGCAGGATGTAAATTTGTTAAGCAGTATCTGTTACACTAGCAAAGATAAATTAAGAAAGAGTGACAGCCCACATCAAAGGAGAAAGCAAGCAACAATGAGGCCATATAGCAAAATGTGTGAGAACACCAGCACCTTCCTGGAACAACAAGCTCAACAGATCTTTATCAACTTCTGCTTCAGCATTTGTAGTATTGTTTGACATAAAGTGTTTTGTAGACCCTACGTTTCTTGCCTTTTTATCTCCTCTCTATGTCATTGCTGCTAAAAATGTGGAGCAGGACAAGCAGATACTTATTGTTTGGGTTAGGTTGTGGAGTTTGGAGATTTGGGACTTGGAAATTGAACACAGGTTTGATTATGCAGAAAAAAGGGGGGAAAAGGAGGAAAACCACTACTCTGACACCAGTAGGTTCAAGGAACCACTCCTTGAATGAAAATCTAAGCATCAAATAGTAAGGATCATGGAATCATTGATCCTCAAATGAAAGTTCCATCACACTCTCAATAAGCATAAATCAATAGGCTACACCTATTTTTACAAGTCTCTGTGCTAGTTTTGACAGCATACAAGCATGTTTATAAGCTTGAAATATTCCTTTTCCTAAAGGACTAGGATATCAGACATAAAATTCCAATTAACCAGGTGAGAAATGACAGGGAGTGAGACTTTATATTTCCTACACATAGCTATCACTGATCTTTCAAAAAACTTTACTGCTATCACAAACTTGCCTTGCTTAAATATTCACGTACTGTCAGAGTTAAATCCATAGGCTGCATCAAGATGTAAGAACTAAAACCCAAAAAATGACAGAAAAGTCGATAAATGTGCCACAGGATGGAAGCTTTTTGGGTACTGCTATGGATTACATCTGGCATTGACCACAACATGATGCTACAGGAAAAACTTGAACCCAATGGCAACCAAGCCCTCCAAAAGCAAATGGCTAAAGCTTTTCAAGGAGGAATGATAACCATTGGTGAGAATGGACACAGCCTTAAGCACCCATATTTAGGACAAGGAGCATCAGCAGCTCCACATGTGCACAAACAGTAAGAACCCCCGGTGCTTGTTCCAGTCTCAAAACATTAACTCCATGCACATGTTCATGACATCCCAAATGCTTACTGCTGGCGCTACAATTTTATTATAGACAATCAGGAAGCCAGTAATGCTAAAGAGTAGAACCATACCTACAATATGTACTTTGCTAGTGAAGGAAAAACATGCTAAAGAGGAGTCAAGAGCAGATAGGAACACGGACATAAATTTCTATGAGCCAAGAAAATGTGAAAAACACTAATTTTGCATAAAACAGGCACAGTCTGATGTCCAGGAAGAACAAAGAATGATGATCTGATACTTCCAATACCAGTAGGAGACAAGCAGCAATGGAAGAGTGAACAAATATCCTTTGTTGTATGGATCGAGACGTTTAGCTTCACATAAAAAGCTTCATTCCACTAGATGATGTTTATTATGTAATTAAAATGGAAATACTGATGGATAAAAAATGGTAAGAATGGATATCTTTACTTCCTCACATCATTGAAGTCACGCTAATGGAAGATAAAAGTCATATGAAACTTAAAGTGACTTACTGTGGTGGAAGATCAGCATCTGTTGAGCTTTCACTAAGAATACGCTCCAGTTCTTGAATATTTTGTCTCATTTCATTAGTTAACTTCTCTTGAGATAGAAGCTTTGCAATAGTAGGATAATATGCTCTAGCCACAAAAAGCTGGTCCTTCAATTTATTCACCATAAAATCCTTCATACTTTCTCTATGCTCATCACACCAATGGCAATAGCCTCCATATCTGAGCTCACATTTTTCACTTTCCTCAAATGCACTTCTTTTGTGCTTGGTGATTTCATCTGTACCAGTAGTTACAGCATTCTGCTACAGCATATTAAAAAAAAGCTCCTGAGGCTTTAAAAGCATTACAAAATGAATAACATTTCCAGGAAAACACTCTGATGTGTGCATACATACATTTCTCCTGAGAGGTGGTTTAGTTGCAGCTAGGGGTACCGCAGGAGTACCTGTTAGTCATTGGAAAGGAGAATAAGCCTTTTTTTAACATTAAGTCATATAATAGGGCATCAACAATTATAAAAGAAACTTTAGAGAAAAGAGCTCAACAAGATCTTCGTGTCATTGACTACCATGAATAGAACCTGAACTTGTGGTCTTATTATCTGCTCCACTTGTAAAGTTTATAACCTGGGATAAAATACAAAATAAAAGAAAAACAGTGGATTAAAAACAGATTTAGATACCTGTAGTTAAGCTAAAAAAGTTAATAAGTTTAAATCAGGTCATATGTTTATCAAATTTTCATAGGCTGATTCCACTAACAAAACAAAATTCTAGGTTTGAAAATTTTATCCCACTATGAAACATTTGCTAATCAATCTCTAGTCTGCTCACTTTGATCCCTAATCCAACTCCCAAATGAATCACTACAAGACTAGCATCTATTCTGCTACCCAAAGTTTGCCTATATCATGACATAGGGCAGAAAATACACACATCCATTTTTAGCTTCCACCACTGTTTTTCAAAAGATAATCTAAACAGTCTCTCGAGCTCTTCTAAACTATATCCCTGCTAAAAAAAATTTCTTCTCATCCAAACTACTTTGGTAGAACTGCAGACCTCTTGATTTAACAAAACTGAAATATCAACTTTTTTAGTGCCATTGAACTTGAATAAGGGGAACAAACGTGAAATAGGTAACAAAATGCATCAAGCTTACTCTAATATGAATAATGAGATATTCTAGGAGGACAAGCATAATAGAGAACAGGAACCGATCTGAAAGCCAAAAGAAATGTATGGAAACAGAATTATGTCCTCCATAAATATTACTAGATAATCTATAAAAATGCAATGAGAGGTTAAACCACCTAAAGTTGAATCCATTACATGTTTAGAAGCCAACCCGAACAACTACCAGTCTCAATAAAGTTCCACAAGTAGAGTGCGAAGCAGTTTTCAAGCAGACCAAGGCGGGTCATAAATCGGAGCATGGTTTTAAAGTTTAGCAAGGAAAAAAATAATTCTAAAGGACATTACTTGATGAATATTAGGAAGAGTTGGCGCAAAATTCTCAATAAGTTGCTTCACGTGGTTTGACTGATCTGTCTACAGTAAAAGACAAATAAAAATAAAATCAGTCCGTCAAATGAAAACAATATTCAAACAAATATGGGGGAAAATAAAAGGTAATATCAATGAAAACCCTAATAATTAAATTAAACTAAAAGAGTAAGTTTGAATAGAAGAAATACATACATACGAAGCAGAAGAAGAAGTTTGTGGATCAGAGGGGTGTCCTGCGGAGGAAGACAAAATGACATGATGGAGCAATTGATTTGATTTAACGGGAAATAGAAAGAGATCTGGTTTCCGTGTGTTTAGTAAAAAGTAAAGTGCGTGTGTATTATGCATCAGTTCGATTCGAAATTAAAATTAAATAATTAAAAAAATCTGGATCTGAGGGAGAAAGAGAGATGTTGATATTGAAAAGAGTTACCGGTGGAGTGAAAGCCGTTGTGGTAAAGGCCAAGCAAGAAGACGAGAGGAACGAGCATTGAAAGCAGCACCAGGAACAGCACGCCTATCACCAGACACCTCCATCGCCTTTTCCCTTGATTGTGATTATTATGATAGCCTTTCATCTCCTCCTTCCTCCCTCCCTCCCTACTCTCCGTCCGAGGAGATTCTATTCTGTCCTTTCTTCCTGTCACCTCTCCTATCTAGTCTAGTCTAATCTAATTGCTGCTGCTGCTGCTGCTGCTGCTGCTGTGCAATGCCAGTCAGTCGGATTCAAATTTCAGGGCTTTTCCTTTCATCGCAATCAACGAATCATTCAGATTACTAAAAACTTCAGCAAGCCATTATTATTATCGTTGTGCACCGCATCTCCTCTTCAAGCTCTTCCTCCTCCTCCTTTTGTTTCCAAATACAGAAACAAACTACAACTCCACAATGCGAAGGATCTCTTCTGGATACAGCAGCGAGAGAGAGAGCGTAAGAGAACCACACGCAGTTGGAAATTTGCACGTGCCACAGTTTCTCAAACTAACCTCTTTTGTTTTTCTCTTCTTTTCCTCTACCTCTTATATCAACTGCTACTACTTTCGTCCTCGTACGCATCGTTTTACCTTCCTTTCCTCCCTCCTTTATTATTGTTAATTCCCCCTTTTATTTGTTTTGTCATGTCATTTGAATAAAGGCTTTTTCTAAGGCCCAGATTATCGCGCTTGACATGGCTTTTTTTTTAATTATTTTATATATATATTATTTTTTTATTTTTTCTTGTTTTTTATTTTAATATTGAATTTAAATTGAGTCTTCCTTTTATTTTAATATTTGATTGATTTTAAATTAATTTTTATAACTTATGTTTCAAACAAATATCTTAATATTTAGTTTTTACTTAATTTTATGAGTTTATAATTTTTATATTATATAACTAAATAAAAAATAATTTTTTTAATAAGTTATCACACTTAGTAGAGTCTATAATTTGGATTGTGAGTTAAATTAAGCTAAAAATCCCAAGTCAATATAATATATTGTTGTCTCACTATTTATAAAAAAAATATCATCTTGAATATTTTTTAAAGTCAAACCATATTTTTTTTACTTATCATTTGAGTTGTTTTTAAACTTGTTAAGTCGATCAAATTACGTCAAAGCAACTCCTGTAAGGTTTAATTTTAAACTCGAGCTATGATCAAACCTGGTGGAGTACATGACTTGAGTTGTGGATTTGATGGATTAACCTATGATGTTCGAGTTGATCTAATATGTTATTGTCTTGATATTAAAAAAATATTATCTTAATTTTTTTAAATTAACCCATGTTTTTTTACTTGTTATTTGGGTTGCTGCTGCATTTGTCGAGTTTACTAAGTCATGTTGAAGAAACTCCCACATGATTTAGTTTTAAACTTTTGAAATCGAGTTGAGAGGTTTCAAAGTTGATCCATTGTGTCAAATTTAATAACATTGTTAAATAGTTTCTTACAACCTAAATATTTTTTTTTGTTTAAAAGAATTATGATATGACTTATAACATTATGTAAGCTTGTAAACTAGTACGGGTATAATGAGAGATTGATTGTGTATGACAATTCAATTTACAAAAATAAAATGATAATTTCATGACTTTTGATATTTTTGTTTATTTTTTTTTCATGTAAGTTTTTTTTTTAAAAAAATATATTAGGTGGTGAAATGATGAGCAAGGAAGAAAAGGAGATCAAAGATTAAATAATATAATGGAAGATCATATAAATAAAAAATATATATAAATAAGGATTATCTTTCTTTCAATAAAGATTCAAGCTAAACTAGAAAAAATATAGAAAAAGGGTTGCAAGAATAAGAAAAACTTTTATCATAAAATTTTCATATTAGAGATCCTAGTTCAAAAAAGAAAGAATATAAAAATTTATGTATTTTTTATATTTTTCTAATTTTTCCCTCACACTATAAAATAGGGTCTCAAGTACCTAAAATAAAAACACACTATAAATACCAAAGATAAGTTAGACATATTTAATAAAATAAATAATATAATGAAAGATCACATAAATTAGCAAAAAAACATAAGGCCCATCTTTCATAAAATAAAGGGTAAAGCAAAACCTTAAAAAATATTGGAAGAGATTTTGCACTTGTAAATAGGGGAGAAAAAATAATTTATGAATTAAAATTTTTTAAATTAGAGATCCTTGTTTAAGAATGAAAAAATATAAAAATTTGCCTATATTTTATATTTTTCAATTTAATAGGAACCCAGCACTATAAATTAAGGTCCAGGGTGTACAAAAAAAATATATATTAGAAATACTTAAAATCAGTCAGTCATACAAAAATATAGACCTAAAAAGGAAAAGGGACAAAGGAAAAAAATGAAAAAAAAACAAACAAACTTTTTCTAAAAATATTTCTTTATAATTTCTCATTTTTTTTGAAAAAAAGAAAGAAAGAAATATCAAAACAAACTCACTCTAAATAAAACCAAATCACCACCTCTGCTTTATTTTCCCATCAATCTATAACAACAATGCAAAAACTTTAAAGACCTCTCTCAATTTTCATAATAGCCCTTTCCATGATTAAAAACATCATCCAACCTATTATCGTAACAACCTATCTTTTATGTCAATCATCACCATTGATAGGAATTATTCACACTATAACCACTACTCATTAAAAAGCGTTATAACCTTTTTTTTTCTTCACTTGAAACAAATAATAGTAGACAACAACAATAGTATAATTCATAAAGAGAATAAAGCAAATAATCCAAAACTTGACATTGATCTCCCAGCTCGAGCAATGGTGAGCTACACTACTTGTGTAAACAAGATGAGGAAAATGAGACATATTTGGTCTATTAACTCACATGTTTTTTCCTTTCATCAAAATATATGATTATTATTTACAATCCATGTCATACATCCAAGTGTGGCAATTACATGTGTCTATTTTCTAGTTGGTTTCCAATAAATTCTAATCAACTCAAACAAATCATAAATGTTATTTTTGAATTTAAAATGAATTATTATTTTGTAAATAAATTTTAATATATTATTAATTTGTAAATGAATTGTGATGAATATTTTAATTGTTAAGGTTTGCATTATTGTATGGTGACCCCGAGGGTATGATGTCTATGAAGATTTATTTTTCAAGGTGTGATGAGGTTGGAATCAATACTGTACAATAACGTTAGGAGGATAGGTAGCAACAAGATTATCTAAGGTGCAATGCTTTGACCTAGATGTGGAATTTTTATGTATGGATATTTATGTTTGTTTATTGAAAAACTTGTGTTTTTATGTTATAAAATAAACTACATTATTGTTTTCATATAAAAAATAATGAAAAATATATGGTTGCCTTCCTTAGTGTAACTGTATATTTATTGTTTTCTTTACCGAAGGATCAACCTCAGGATAATATGATTCTTAAATAGGTCAAGTATTCTGGATGTTGAAACTTAGTTATTTTCATATAAAAATATATTTTTTTCATTTTTCTTTAGCAAATAACCAATTTTGGGATAATATGATCTTTAACTGTTTATATCTTTTGGATCTTGAAATTTTGTTATTTTCAAATAAAAATATTTTCCCCCCCTAAAAATCAACTTAGGGATGCATGATCTTTTAGGTTTTTTAGAATGCATATATACAGTGGAAATAATCAATTTTAATTTTTTTTAGAATCTTAAAGATTTTGTTATACATATTTAGAGTTTTTTTAGGTTTATACAAAGATTACCTTAAGATCAGATATTCTTTTTAGCTTTGAATAACTACTTCAAGATTGAGTTATCGCAAATCACAAGACATTTAAATATCTAGTCTTTAATGGTGATATACATGAATCACTAGTGAGAAATATCTTGATCCCTTTTAGAAGAGATAGATTGTTATACCTTAAAGTGCTAGTTTTTTTCTTTTATGTTTTAAGTAGTTTTTATATTATACTTTACTCATATAAAATAAAATGGCATAACTTTATATTTACAAAGAAACTTAAAAAACCATGTAAATGAAAAAAAATATATCAATTTGCTATTTAAATAATATCACATATATTATTTTAGACTAATTTTAGAAATTTATTTAATTATGTCCTTAGTTGATTATTTCTAGGTCTAGAATTGTAATCTCCTATATTAGTTATATTATAGTCTTCAATTTCTAAAACTTATTTATAATCAAGTCACTTTTGATTAATCATTGTAATTAATTTATGATTAATAGTTCTTATGTGTGCAACCTATTAAGTTTTCTAATAAGTTGGTCTAAATATAAATCATAATCCTAAATAAAATAAGATTATGTAAAATAAAAAATTTAATTTATTATCAATTCAACAATCAATTGATTTATATTTAAAAATCAAATATAATGTCTAGAAATTTGTTATTATCCCTCAAATATTAGAAAAGTCATAAGTGATTTGGATTAACCTTTTGGTGACCAATTTCTTAGTATAATTATTATCTTTTCATAAAAAAATATTCTGATTTAGATATTATAGTATGAAGTATGTTTGTTTTATTAAATCATTTTAGTTGTTAACACTTTTGTTATTGATTATTGAAATAAGATTTATTTTTTTAAAATATCATTTCACTTTAACCAAAGATTTCACAATCAATATTATTTGATAACATATAAAACATTTTTAGTAATTCATCTAGGATGATGAACTCTCTTTTTATTACTTAAATATATTTATATAGTTTATGTTATACTCAATATTTACTTGTTTTGTTATCATTGTTTAGGATAGTAAGTTTTTTTATAGATATAAATAATCTCACCATAAGGAATTCTTTTGCAGTTTAGTTCAGTATATATGTTATCTAACAAATAATTATTTATTAGTTTCAAGTATTTTTCATATCTTAGTTTATGAGAGCAATAATAAACTTTAGATAGAATTCACATGAATAATAAGAATTATAATTTATTAAATGCATTTAATTCATATTTATTTAGTGGGTGAAGGTGATAGACTGGAACATTTAAAATAAAATGTTAATATGTTAAATTTAAACAAAACAATATATTGAAAGTGCGGTAGGAAAAAACAATAATACTAGAGTAAGATTCAATGAAAGTCATAATGAATAAGTGTAAATTTAGAATAAATAGATAATGGAATCTAAAAAAGATTCAAATCAGAAAAAAAAATACTTAAATTCAAGAAAACTATAATTAAAAGACACAAGGATAAAATTGATTGAGAAAGAGAGATGGTGTAGCATTAAATTACTAGAAAAAAAGAGTTTCGGGGGGGGGGGAATGAAAATAAAGAAAATATTGGAGTTAATATGCATATAAAGATAATATATGAAGCCAATGTGCAAATAAAAAAAATATAAAGGGTTTAATATGTAAATTAATGATATATATCATATAAATAAGAGACTTGGTTTTCAAAGTAAGTCAAGTTTTATATGGCTGAAATTAATGGGGATAAACGAAGGAGGATTCATGTAATTTTCTCATAATTTTTTTGTTAAACAATATAAAAACAAAAGATTTAAAGGAGTTTTAGAAGATCAAGAACTCAAAGTCATGAAGATAATACAAGTTTGAAATTGAGGGTTTTTAGAGGGAGTAAAGGGAGAGGTGAGGATAACTTGGGTTATTCTTGCATTTTTCTCTTAATCTATCATCCATCAAGGGTAAAAAATTCATCTAAGTTTATTAAAATAAATGAAAATATGATATGAGATGTGTTGAATGTGTTAGTTTATGTGAAAATGAGATTTTAAACTATAATTATTTGTTTTGATATTTTTATGGTGGAATGATGTTGTTTATTATGAGTAATAATTGAATAATAATTTGATTCAGAGAGTTTTGTTTATAGAAGAAAGATTTGATTAAGTTGAAATGTAAGATTAATGTTAAATTGTATTAAAAGGAGTATTGACATGATTTGGTTACCTTGAATGACGAGGAAATACCTAAAAACATTTAGTTATTTGTTAAATTGTACAAGTTAAAAATATGATAGTTCTATCACCTTAACTTTTAGCTAAACATTAAGTTTGAAAATAACAAAATTTGATATACAAATCTTCAAGAAAGTTGTACATATAGTTGTTAGCTTTTAAATCCAACTGGTTTTTTATAAATTGAAGCTATAAAACTTCATATATAGATTAAAAATTAAAGAGAAATCTAACTATGACTCTATTAGATAGATTCCACATGTTATTATCAAGGATGATTTTCAATATATAGAATATATAGATAGAATAAATGGGTTAAAAAATCTACATAAACGTTGTATATTTATATCTTAGTTTTATAACGGAACAAATCATGCTTAAAATTGAGTTCTACAACTCCAATTATAATTGAAATATTGAACAGTGTTCTAAGGGACTTAAGCTAAAAGTGATGAAAATAATCAATTTCTAACCTTCATTTAGAAGTACTATTGATTTCAAGTCAGAAATAATGAAAATTATGAAAAATAAAACAAAAATGTCCATGCTTGAAACTTCAAGGAATTATCTTAGTTAATAATTTAAAAATTTAGAATGAATAAAAGTTCGAGTGGAATTTGAGACTTTAATAAAATTATCGATGATGTTTGTATCTTTATTTGTATAAGAAAGACTAAATTTATGAGACAACAAGAGGGTGTCACGTTCAAAGGTCAGACGCCAGGTAGGTGATCATCACCCTACTCGTATTTAAATAATTTTTGTTTTTTTCTTGATTGTCAATATTTTGTTAAATCAATGTATATACTATATACTGGAAGAATAACATAAAGACGAAAAATGAAAAATAAAAAAAAAGTTTAAAGGTACAAATATACTAGATTTATTAAAATCTGTGAAGGGGTGAGTGGATTTATTGTCGTTCATTAAAGGATGACTAAATTGATTAGTGTTTGTTAAAAGATGACCGGACTTGTAAGCAAACAAATAAGTTCGCTAGATTTATTGGCATCTACAAGAGAATGATCATATTATTGATGGTATGATGAAATATCCAATATGAGTTAAAATGTTATATAAAGTATAGTATTAACCTTTAACAAGTAAATTGTTGTTTCTAATAATACTTCAAAAAATAATTATTTGTTCAATTATGCAATTAATGTGATTAATTTTGGTTTTCCAGATTCCTCACAAACTAAACTTTTATGACTGAAGTGTTAGATATTAATATCATTGCTAGATAATGTAATCATATAATATTGTGAACCACAATCTATGTAAATAAGTTTGAATTCCTTTATGTCATGTAATTAATGCCATTTTGGTAAATTGTAAACTTGCAATAAATATTGAAAAAATAAATGAACTTTATAAAATTTAATAATATGATTTTTTTAATTATACAAGAAAAAAATAGATGACAACAAAGTCAAGTTCAATTAAATTTTTTTTGTCAAACTTATAAATTGAAGCAACTTAGATTACTAAACCACTTTATTAAAAAATAATATAAATCATATCTTAAATCTTACCTAATAGTTTAAACTATTGGGTTGACATGGTTATTTGACATAGTATCAGAATCTTAATGACTGAGTGGTCACGAGTTTGGATTTTATTTTTTCTATTTATTTGATAAAAATTAAACATAAGGTAATATAAATCTATGCAAGTTTCAAGAACCTCATCTAATAACTTAAATTTTTAGGTTAAGATGGTTATTTAATACACTTTAACCTTGTAAAAAAATAAAATAAATAAATTATAAAATTTAATTCTTAATTACTATAATATATAATATTAAAAGATGAAATAAATAAAAATAAATTAAAAAAATGATATTTTTTTTAAAAAAAGAAAAAAAACACTGTAGATTATATATAATAACACTCTGAATTATGTGTAATGGATGTGAATGAACAATAGTGTTACAACACTTTAGCTTTTATGTTAACTGTTAATTAAAAGATAATCAATCTGAGATCTGCCGAACAAAAATAGGGTGAAAATCCAGGTCAGGTCACTTCATTAGCTTAAAGTTATTTGTTCTTGAAGTGTCTATTCAAGAAAAAAAAAAAACAGCTGATTATTGTGTCAAATTCAAATCTGATATATTTGATTACTGTGGAAAAAAACCATTGTTCTTAAAAATCCAATTCTGTTTTTTTTTTTAGTGGATTTTCAATGTTTAAACCTAACTATTATACAATTCAAGATTCTAAATAAAGGTAGAAAAAGGAAGCAGGTAAATATTCAGAATTTGAGCAGAAGCTTTTCCCCCTTCCAGCACATGATCTGCCTCTTCCCTTCCTTCCATTCCCGTTTAGAATTTCACAATAAATAAATAAATAAATATTCCTCATGGGAGGGAGGATCTTTCTTTCCTTTCCCTCTCTGATTTGATATAAACAAATCTCGGTTCCCAATCCCAGTTCCCTTCCCTTCTTCCATCACATGCCTCATGTAAGAACCAGAAATGAATCCAGGTAGAAACAACAAAGGAAGAAATCCTCGCTCAACTTGGGTTTATTAAAACTAACCTAGGTAAATCGATTCAAGGTTTTGTGGTTTTGAAAAACATTAAAATAACTGATTTATAACCAGCAATTTAATTGAAATCACATCACAAATAAAGGAAAAACTAATTGATTAAGGTAATGTTTTAATATTACAGTGTTGGTTTTTAACTTATGTTTTTCGTTTAGAAATATATTAAATAATATATATTTTTAATAAAAAAACAGATTTTATAAATAAATGGTGCTGAAATTATGTTTTGATTCTGTGTTTGTGGAAAGGAGAGAGGAACTAGCATGACCAATACAAATTTTGAATGATTAACATAGGCAATTGTAATTTATGAAATTAATGAGAGACAGTGCAAATTTTGAGAAGCTCAAACTAATTTTCCCGGATATTAATTATTTGCTAATCAGACCACATTTGCAATATTAATTTGACGATGAGTGTTTAACCATATAGTAATTTAGAAGAAAAAAGCAATTTGACGGTGACATTATTAATTAATTGACTAGTATTATTTTTTTTAAGCAAATATTCTCGGAAAAAACACATTTACCTGCATCAAGGCTTGTAGCCCAGCAGTTTTGGTAGAGTTTCTTTACCTACACATTCTAGATTCAAGTCTCAGCATCAATATTTGTTATTTCTATAGTGTTTTATTTATCTATTAGACTTGTAAGATATTTAATAGATCTAGGGATTAATCATGATGCATGTAAATTGACTAAACACTTCAAATTATCAAAATAATAATAATAATAATAATAATTTTGTGTCTGAGCTAAATTCATGGAGCCGAAGGACAAGAGAAACTAGAAATTAAGAAAAGAAGGCAAGCAATCCCTTCTTCTTCTTCTACAGACCTTTCATATATATATATATATATATATATGATTGAAAAGAAAGGCTGATAAGGTCAAAATGTGTAAACTGCACACTTCTACTACTACAATAAAATAAAGGCATTTTGTTTTCATTTTGGATTGAACACAGTATCAATCAATATTGCTGTAGTTAACCTGAAAAAGGAAGGAAAAAACAGAAAAAAGAATTGAAAATTTGCTACGTTGATTCAGCTTTTCTTGAGAGGGTGGAGCCACCACTGTGATCAAAGGCATCGTGATTAACATTGTCGACGCTGTTAACATCCTTGTAAGGATGTCTAAGAGGACCAACTCCTGAAGCTCCAAAGTCTGTAGCAGAAGAAGATGCTGATGTAGTTGAGTTCGTGTTCATCCCATCATTTTTCAGTATCATTTCTATTTCCTTCACCACCTCACTCATTGGTGGACGATCTGCTGCTGACTCTTCAACACACTGCATTGCCAATTCCAAAAACCTCCTAAACCCTACAAGATTCCCCATGTTTCTAATGCCAGGATCCATTATTTCTTTCAACCCATGGTGCTCTTCATCATCACTGTCCATTTTCATTCTTACTTCCCGGACAATGTACTTCCCTTTCTCTATAGGCTGCTTTGCTATTATCAGTTCAAGCATGACCACCCCAAAACTGTACACATCGCTCTTCTCCGTTAATTGTTGTGTCATGTAATATTCTGGATCCAGATAACCCTGCATGAAAGTGATTAGCGCCAAATTTGTCCATAAAGACAGATATGGCAATATTCTCATCCTTCAAATTGACTAAAGGAAAAGTAATTATACTGACCAGGGTGCCTTTAACCTGTGTTGAAACATGTCCTTTCGAGATGTCTGATACCAGCTTTGACAGGCCAAAATCAGCAACCTTTGCAGTTAAGTTTTCATCCAACAGAATGTTGGTGGACTTAACGTCTCTGTGGATTATAGGAGGGTCCGCAAGCTCGTGCAAGTAAGTTAATCCTCTAGCCGAGCCAAGAGCAATGCGAAGTCTCCTTTTCCAGTCAAGATAAATGCCAGATTTTCCTACAATTTAACAATGTGCATTCTGATTCAGACGAAAATTTCTTGGGGGTCGTTGTAAATGCCCACGGGTGGCCGAAAAAATTTAAACAGAAACTTAATGTCTTGGCAATATTATTCTCAACGCTTACTTGCATGACTATAGAAGTAGAAGTGAGCATACCTGACAAGCTTTCCCGCAATGTTCCATTAGGCATGTATTCATAGACTAGCATCTGTTCTCCTTGTTCAAAACAAAAACCCACAAGACCAACAAGGTTCTTGTGATGGACCCGTGATAGCAACTCAATTTCAGTCTTGAACTCGAGCCCTCCCTGCATTGATCCTTTCTGAGCTCTTTTGATTGCCACAACTTGGCCATCAGAAAGCATTCCTCTATACACCTGGAGACAAAGTATACGAGATGACCAAGGAACAATTTTCTGGTAAATATATCCTGACAAAATCTTGAATATATACCTTTCCATACCCTCCAGAACCTATCTCATTACTTTGCGAAAAGTTGTAAGTGCACTTTTTAAGTTCATCATAAGAGAACCATCTTGCTCCCTTCAACTGAGGTGCCCCGCCACTATCATTGCCGCTCGGAGCCCAAGAAGCTGGAAAATACACAAAGGTTTTATTGCACAAGCCAAAAGTTCTTTGGTGCTGTATTTCGGGGTCTTTGTGAGTATAGTAATGGTTGTGTTTTAAAGTGTTTTTTATTTGGAAATGCATTAAAATAATATCTTTTTATTTCTTAAATATCATTTATTATATCAACACACCAAAATAATAATAAAAAATAATTTTAAGTAAAAATAAATAAATTTTCATGAACCCTGTTTGAAATGCAATTCCAATCTGCGCACTTGATTGGTAGCAAGAATATTAAAGATGTTGTGTGTCGATTACCAAATGGTTTACTTAATCCAATAGCTTTTTCTGCACGTTTCTTCTGACGAATTGCATATATCCCTACTCCGACAAGGCTCATAACCAGCAAGCCACAGCCAATTCCTATCCCAACAACCACACCAATGCTCAAAGAATTTCCTCTGGAACCACCTGAAACATGTTTTCTTTTTCTAGTCAATTGACCATTCCAAGGATGGTAGGACAGAAACTAGATGCATGAATAAAGATATGACTTAAGTTACCTGGAAAAGGGTAATTCGATGCAATAAAATAGTAGGGCCCAAAATATTTGGGAGGCTTGTACGTTTGGTTGCTCAAGGCAAATCCAATCCTCTGAATTTCAGACCTATTAAAATTTTTTCCGGTGGGTGGAAATAGCGCGACCTGCACCTGAAGGTAGTCGTCAACGTTAAAAAAAGGGTTCTGAAGAAAAACTGAACCAGGAGTTAGGCCCAGCTGGTCCCAAAGTGACATCTCTAGTGAGTGAAACGTATTCTCATTGGACAATTCCCGGAAGGAGGGTCCTCTGAAGTACAGAGTCCCTTCATATGGATAGGCACATTCACAACTCTGAGGGCTGAGCTTCTGTTCAATGGGACACAGTTTACTTCCACAATTTGCAAGGCTAGTGGAATAAGGCTTTGTAGACTGTTGCTGGAGTTGACAGTAACTGGTATTTGAGAGAGCAATGCACACTGGGTTTCCTACAAGTCTGAGTGCATAATAATGAAAATTGAGATTGATGGCGATCGAGTGGTTGAAAGAATCACATTTATCCACGTAAATAAATGCAATTTCTAGAAATTTGCTCACATTAATCTGTTTGTGTAATCAGCCGTCAGTGTTACGGAGGAAATCTGGTTGTTCTGCAGATCAACAAGTTGGAGTTGTGGACTGATGTTGACACTCATGTTGAAGGAGCCATTGAATGCATTATTCCTCAACAACCTTCCAAAATTTGAAGAAACGAATGATCAATTTGCACTTTCTAAAATTGTTCTTAGGTGCTCAAATGGCATTTGGTCAAGACTTACACTTGCTGTATCTGAGGAAAACTGAAGACTTCTGATGGCAAAGTCCCTTGAAGAGATCCTTGCTCTATAATTCTGCAGATGGATTTTAGAAATGAGACTACAAATCTATAACGTTTCCGGATAGTACATTTCTGATGTGCCGGATACTTACAAGGTGGTGAGAGATGGTAAGGTTAAGAACCAGTCAGGAGCTTCTGAAGATTCGAAAGAATTGTTACTAAGATCCCTGCAAAAATAAATTACGGATACGCATTCATTAGCATGAAATTAGCATGAAAAAAGGACAAGTTAAAAGAGCAGAAAAGGGAACTTACACATAATTGAGGGCGTCCATTCTAGTTAAATTTGGAAAAGGACCTCTCAGCTTATTGTGTGCTAAATTCCTAAAAGAAACATGTTAGGGAGGAAAGGTTGTTATGTTTAATTTAACGGAGTGAAACACGGCCTTGTTAAACTGTGAGGGTGAAAGTACCCACAATTCGTTGAGGTTCGTAAGGTTGTTCAAATTATCTGGGACCTCCCCATCTAAAGAATTTCTGTCAAGTCGACTGAAACAAACAAAATGAGTCAGAGTTCCAATTGAGCTCGCAGAAAGGATTATTATTTAAGAGAGGAAGGTAAAACTGGGGCGGTTTTACTCACAGAACCTCAAGACTCTGAATTTGGCATATTGTGGAGGGAATATTTCCTTCAAGTTGGTTCCCATCGAACAATCTGTCATTAAGGAATCACAAGCAATTAGAAGGGCACAACTGGGGATAAAAGAACATAATTGAGAAACAAAAGCAGTGTCCAGCTACCAACTTACATGTGTATCAGCATCATACCAGAGTTGAAAAGTTCAGGTGGAAGGGAACCTGAAAGCTGGTTTTTATTGAAATGGCTGCAAATTCAGAAGACTAACTATTAAATGTGCTATATTTATTTATTTAATTGAATTTCTAGACACAGTCAAAATACAATTCTTACTCATCTTTCGCATGAGAGGTGTTCAGAAAAAATTTACTCACAAGTGCTTAGCATTTAGTAGCAGGTCCAAGCCTGGGATGGTGCCTTTCGAGATTGGGATGGTTCCTGTCAATTGATTGTCTGCAAGGTCCAGCCAGTAGAGTTTGGAGAGTTTACCCAGAGAAGGTGGGATCCCGCCAGAGAACTTGTTTGAGTTGAGAGCCCTGTGAAAGTGTTGCATAAAGGGAAGATATAGTACCCCGGTTGATTCGTATGTACTCATAATTGTTACTAGTTTAACTAGTCTTACAAAAAGGATAGCTTGGCGAGATTGCCCAGCTCATCTGGAATACTACCGCTGAAGCCACAACCAGCAAGGATTCTGAAAAGGTGCAGGAAAGACTCGTAAAATACACTTTTTTTGATATGCATGGAAGAATTATATAAGCCGGCCGGCCAAGTAGAAAAGTGGGTATTTAATCTTACAGGATGTTCAAGTTTAGCAGGTCTCCTAACCGTGGAGACAGGGGTCCTGTGAGGTTTGAGTTAAATGACAGGTCCCTGCAATAAAATAGCCTTCATGCTTGAATATTTAAGGTTTAAGATATATAGATTATTACATGCATCGGACTGTTTTGTGGAAATGTGTATGTTTCAATTAGAAACATGCTTGGTTATAAATAATCTTGCTAAGGTAGAACGCTGTTTTGAATTTCTTGTAATATATAAACTAGTTCCTGTTAGATAGATATCAAGAAACTCACAAGGATCTCAATTCGGCCAGTCCTCCAATATCACCACTTAGCTTCCCTACGAGATTCATGGTTGATAACCCCCTGAAATGTATAAAATACATAGTGATGATCAGAGATGATGAGAGACGATTAATAATACTAAATTACTGATCATGTGGAGGAAATTCAGCACTGACAATGCAGTGATCCTTGAATTGGAGCATGCGACTCCTTCCCAGGGTGCACCACATGGATCATCAGACTGGCCCCAGCTAGGTGGTGTATTTTGCCATTGGCTCTTGAGTGATCTGAGTGCTGCCGCTGCACCGCCGTACAAAAACCATTGTTAAAATCATCAACTAGTGGCTCTAGGTGTGACAGCATGCAGTAGGAAATGTGATAAATCCAATAAAGCAATCCTGGCTAGCTAGCTACAACTTGTGAAAACTGTCAGGAAAATATCGATCACAATCATAATAATATACAGACTCCTGGAAGAAAATCTATGAATGGAGTGAATACGAGAAGAAGATGGAGGAAGGAAGGCAGGAAAGCTGTTGGACTAGTCACCATCACGAGGGTCTGTGTCGGAGAGAAGGAGATGAATTCCTGAAGTAAAGAAAGAGAGGAAGAAGAGTAACCGGGCAGTGGCTCCTCCCAGTCCCATTGCCGCTGCAGTACTGAATTAATGCCAGGCTACTTCCACCATAAACCAGGTACAAAAACAGGTCTAAAATTGTTGCCGGCCAGGCCTCATTTGCCGAGGAACAAGGAATGAATGTGGACGTTGCTGCTCTGTCATATCAACAAGAGAAAAAAAAATAAAAATAAAAAGTCCTCTCCAATGTGCTTTCTTTTAATTGATTTTGTCTTGTCTTAGAAGCCACTCTATGCCCTAACCATTCCCACTATAACATATGCTTGTTAGCAGATTTAATTAGCCATAATGATATTGCCATCATCTCCTTCGTCTTCATCTCCACAGCATCTCTTCTGCATGTCTCTTTCATAATCATTATTAAAAACAGATTTAATTTGGACGTCTTGCTGTTTCCTCCACTACCCTTCCATCAACTTATTATTTTGCCACTAAGGAAATTTGCATCAGCATCTTTCAGAACGGCCCAATGGTCGATATTCTCTTACTTCCATTCTTTCTTATTATTATTGCTCCCAACCACACTACAATCATCGTCGTCCATCTCGTCAAGTCTATGCCATAATTTTTTTTTTATTTTTTTTATCAAAAAACACCTTTTTATTTTTTACAGTTGGGTATTAGGTGGTCAGGACATTATTATCGATTCCAAAATCTAGGAAACAGGCCACGTAAGACAGATCAACGGCTGATCCATCAACTAAGCGGCATTTTGATCCCCTAGCTGTCTCAAAGTGGAAGCCATTCCCCGTCCAGCATCCATGCTCCCTTCCTCGTTGAAAAAAACGAAGGTCCGACATCCCATATCAATGCTTTGTTTCCACCGCGTGCATCCACTCACCATCCGAGTAATATCTGGTTTTTTTATTTTAAAAATATTTTTAAAAAATTAAATAAAAAATACTTTAAAAAAACACCCACGACACACTTGTTGTGTTCGGATCTACTGACCAAACTTCAAATCGAGGAAACTCTTCAGCTTTCTGGCACGAGAAAGCCTAGCTAGCATACGAAGTTGTAATAATCACTTATGTACGTACGGTTGCTTGTAAATTAAGGTTAAGAAACTACTTGGTAGCACTTATGCCGGTGGGGAAACCGTTTATAATAACAAAACCTGGAGAGGTAAACATTAGACATTTACGTGATCTTAAAAGTTTATGTAAGTGATTAATATCCATTCAAACAAATGAATATGAATCTTAATTAAGAAAAAAAATTAGGAAATTGAGAATTATCTGACAAACAATCGGTAAAGATAGTAGACAAAAGAAGAAGAAGGTTAAACGATACCACATAGAAAATCCAATGAGAATATTGAGTTAAAGAACTAAAAATCGGATGGTCGAAGGCAACTAAACTAGTTCATGTATAGAAAAACAACAATTATCATGGAAAAATAATAAATTTAAGAGCATAATGGATTAGTATCACCAAAGAATTCATCCATATTGGGTATACGATCAAAGTCCCACATTGAATAGAAATGAGGAGAATCAAGGGTATATAAGGATGGACAAATATCTCCATTGGTATGAGGCCTTTTGGGTATAGCCTAAGAACAAATCCATGAGGGCTTAGGCCCAAAATGGACAATATCATACTAATGTGGAGATATGTGGTGTCCGTAATCCCTACAAGTGGTATCAGAGCCATGCCCCAGAGTTAGCCGTGATGGATGAATTCTCAGAATACCAAACAAAAGGTGGTGGACCCTAATTACGGATGCTTCATGGACGTGTCCTGATCTCAACACGGTGAAGAGGAGTTGACCTACAAAGAGCAAAAAAAAAAACTCTCAAGTCAGGTAGTACAGGAGAGGCTCGGTGGTCCTTTGTTCGAGGGAAGGATTGTTGGGTATACGACCAAAGTCCCACATTGGTTAGAAATGGAGAGGATCAAGGGTACATAAGGATGGACAAATATCTCCATTGGTATAAGGCCTTTTAGGTATAGTCCAAGAACAAATCCATGAGGGCTTAGGTCCAAAATGAACAATATCATACCAATGTGAAGCTATGTGGTGTCCGTAATCCTTACAATCCATACCATTAATTGCTAATTTCAAGCCTTTTTTTGGCCATCTGTAGCTTGAAAAATAAGAGGAAATAATGAAACAAATCGGTTAGACAATCGAGATGGGTTTTCTCCTCTTCTCTTTTCACAGTAATGCATGGAGGAAAGTAAAGAAAAGAAGGCCTTTAAATTCAATTTATGGATTCTGAAGAACACAGAGAGAGAAAGGCTAGGAGTCAAAGATTTTTGCCTTTAAATTAGAGAGAGAAATACAGAAAATTCAATCCTTTCAATTTTTGGATGAATGAATGATAATACAGAAATAATAAATAAATGAAGGGTGTTTTAATCACCCCCCCCACCCCCACAAGACATTAAAAATTCCATTAATTATCAAGTACATAATTAATATACCAATGTTATTTATTTTGTTTCACTAAAAGTAAACTTACACTTGTTAGTGTTGTAGTTTGTAGCTCGTATACAGGTATCAAAGTAGAGCGTATGAGCGAAGTGTAACAACATAATAATATTTACCCTCTAGAATTTATTTGTTGTTTTGTTGCCATAGATGATTTATAGGTTTGAGATGCGAAGACAATGCTATGCTCTCATGGTACAGCAAAGAGATGTTACGAAAAATTATTAATTTTCCTTGAATTGTTAGGATTTATCGGGTGGCTAAATATATAAAAATACATACATGTAAAAGAAATAACAGCTAATCATTTATATGGAAATAAACACATTATCAAATTTTATAATCTTTCTAGATTCTTTTATATTATAATATTCATTAATAATCATTACAGTTTTTTTCCACAGCAATTATGATTTTAAAACCCCTTGAAAAACCATCCACATATATTCATTCATTTAATTATAGAATTAATCATTTAAAATACATGACCGAGACCTCAAGTCCTTTTCGCTACTACGAGGTGTAGAAGCTGCTTCTTCTTCTTCTTCTTCTTTTTTGGTGCCAAAGCAAGTAGCAGTATGTCTTCAGTTGCATGAATTTAGATATCGTCGATAAAAAAACTAAAACTAGGTGGATAAACACAAAAATCAACATCTACCCACCCGTAAGCTACTCTTTTCAGGGGCTGCAGATACGGAACCATGAAGTCTACATTGCATGTGTTGCAAACTAAAGCGGAAATATTACTCCCAGATGGTTTGTGGCTTCGTGCTGTCCACTTCTGCAGTGCAGGGCCAACCAAGGATTCATAGCTGAATGCTCGAAAGCTTGACCACTTCAGATCCACCGTGATCCGTCAGCATCACACAGCGTTTCGACTATCCCCACTACTTTTATTGTTACTCCCAAACCACAGTTTAACAGACTGGCATTACCTACCCTCTCTAAATTGAAATCACACCTCGAAAATGTTTTCAACATTATACATGGGAACATAGGAATAGCTTTTTATATATTCAAACTTTATTTCAAATAAAATAATTTTTTATTTCAAGGAATTATCATAGTATTAAATAAAACTCTTACCAATTAATACCTAAGAGTAGTGTATTGCTGATGATATCCAAGTATAAAGATAATATTTGCATAAAAAAGAAAAGAAAAGCACGAATAACTAAATAACAACAAAATCACAAGATTTTGTAACCGATTTCGGAATTAACTATGTATTTAATTAAATAAAAAAGCAATAAAAACACAATGAAATTATCAATGGCACTAATTTTCATACAAGATTTTCAAAGTTAATACTAACTTTATTTTACATAAGGTTTAAAGATATTTATTTATATTTAATATGCTGAAAATAACAGTAGAAAGAACGCCATCCACAAATAAATTGCGGTGACAATTATAAATTGAAATGTTGTGATAGAGGATAGTGAATCAATTCAGAAAGACATGCTTAGCATTGCGGATTAGCGTTTTAAAAGTATTTTTAAAAATATTTAGAAAAAAATTATTTCACTTTAAATTAATATATCCAAAAACATAAATGCTATCTCAATTGAAAGTAACATTTTATGTAACTTACAGTGAGAGAATTATTTCCTTTTTTATGACATTTCAAAATTCAAGTTATTTAACAGAAGTGTTCGTGACAGTATCATGTAGATTTGTTACGCATCTTAAATCTTAACTCAGCTTGTCTCAATTATCTGTCGTGAAATGGCTTGAGAATGTTAAAAACAAATTTTAAAAAGAAAATTGATACTTTTTTAACTAGATTTTTTATATATAAATAATGCTAATTAATAATGTTTTAAAATTCATGCTTTTAAAATTTAAGATGTTTAGAAATACAATTTATATAGTTGGATAATATATTAACTACTTATTTCTTGTAATATGATTTTTTTTTTAGTCAAGATAAAAATTAACTTGATATGGGAATTTAAGGTGAGTGGTAGCTTGCTATACAAAATCAAGATAGATGCTAGCTTGGTGTGAGAAACCAAGGTGTGTAGTGGCTTGATAAGGAAAGCTGAGCATTTGTAAATGATTTCTTTCAATAAATATAGGAATTCTTAAATGATTAAATAATTATTTTATAGAGATTATAAAAATAAGCAAATATATAAAGAATGAAAATATTGTGAACCATTTACCTTAGTTATTTATAAAATATTTATAACTCATGTATCTTGTCATTTTAATTGAGTTTAAAGAGTAATTTTATTGTTATAAATTAATATTATTTGTTATTAGTTGTATTCCATTCAAATATATTAATAAGATGAAGATATAGCAGCTATAAGATATTTCTGTATAGAATCCAAAATAAAAGGTATTTAGCCAGTAAAAAATCCCAAGAAACTTGCTGGGGATCATGAAAAAACCAGGCTTGAAATGCTGGGATTAGGTCACATTATTGAGCCCGATTGGTGTCTAAAATGACCCCAAACATGTTGCTAAAATCCATTAACACTAGACTCGAGCATGACACTCTAGCCTGATAACCACATTGCATGAGCTCTGTTTTAGCCTTAGGGTTTCTAGCCAATTAAATTTGATTCAAGTTAACAAAATTTTATTATAAAACTACTAATGAATCATCATCAATCACTTTTGAAATTGCAAGCAGGACGCTTACTAATGTGACTAGTCTAAGTAAGAAATATTATGTACTTGTGTAACATGTTTAGAACGAACATTAGAAATCGACTAATATTGCAGTCTATTGCTTATGCATGCTTAAAAAATATACACACTTTTCTTTTTTCCGACGAGCATCAGAAATCAAGATGTGGAGATTTTCAAAAATAATTCTGATGACAACATTTACCTTGATCGATGCTTTACAGTGACGTCCCCGTGCTCAAACTATATTTTTTCGTAGAATATATGGTTTTGCTTAAAATCATGATATATAGTCTTTTTTAATAATAATATTTTTAAATTATACTAAAATTAGATTCATTTTTTCTGGCCATTATTACAGATTCAACCACACAATTCTAATAACTTCATATATTTAAATCTAATGTCAAAATTTACATTACGCGCACTTTAATTAATTGCCTTTTTTTCTTTCTTTTAATATGAGTCCAAGTCTTATACAACAAAATCTTCAAAATCAACTATTGTAAGTTGATTTTCTTTCACCTTATTCAATTTAGTGCAAATCTCTTAATTTTACCACCAAATATATATATATATATATATATTTATCAATTTTACCTCAAATTTTTAAAGGCTAGCTATAAAATATAAAATCTCAAGACATTCCAAATAAATATTGAAAGAAGCAATAGCTTAATTAAATATTTAATTTTGTTCAATAATAAGTTTTCCCTTACAAAAAGAATTTGAAGTTATTATTTATGTTTTATGTCAAGTATGTAATTGCTATGAATGTTGAGCTAGTTAGAAATACAAAGTAAATTTCAATGTAAGCTTTTATGATTATATATAATTGCAAGAAACAATAAAAACTCCAACCCCCCCCCCCTAAACCTCCCCATCCAATTTGTTTCATATATATTAAAGTTTAATTTATTTCATTATAAAGTTATATATGATAATCTAATTCAATTGAGATTATAAAAAAAGAAAAACATATATTATATTTGTATTGTTTAAGAATTTTGTTAGCCATAATTTGAATTACTACTAAATTATTATTATTTTTAATAATAAATCTAAGAGTATAGATTTTATGTCAAAATCTCTATCTAACACACTTTTTCAAAAAAAGAATTATTTATTATTTGCTAAGCTTGAATAATGAAAAGAAACTTTAATTAATTAAATAAAACTTTGGATATTACTTCCCACTAAATTCTGATTTAAACAAACAACTACAATTAAATATACTTTATTATGGATTAATTAACATTTGAATAGTTTGAGATTAGGATGACCTGATATGAGTAAAGGAAGCTATTTAAAATTCATAATAGTTTTTGAAAACTATATAGCATTAAATTATCGGTCATCTTAAGCAATATCCATGCCAGGAGGTGCATGACAATTGCATGCATGCTGCCATCGGAGTCTTGTAAGCTTCCATCATCTTCGATTTCTTCTACAATCACTATTTTATTTTTTTTCTTTGTCCTCAACAATGAATGATGGGTTGACAAGGATGGTAATATCAACAACATTTCTAAGAAGAATATCTTCCCCGGCCCTTCCTCTCAACTAAATCTCAATCAAATAATATTAACAAAAACAATTTTGATTTATAAACTTTAAATTCACATATGAAAAATGATTTTAAAAACATTGCACACGTGAAGCAATCAAAATAATTCTAGCAGTAAAATCGAATCCAAACCCAATGATCTATCCTCGTAAAAAAACCTAATTATGCGAGGGACAAGCCTCTTGTCTTGACGAAGAACACAAATGTATAATGACCGAGCTAGTGAAGATCCAAAAGCTAAGCCACCAAACTCTCACGACTTGCTTCTCCCAGAGGATCTATTCTGTAGGCATATATTTTGTGCCTGATTAACTGAAATCGATGCTCTCCACTCACAGCCTATTTAAAAAGCAAGAAATTCTCACCTTAAAATTGAATTAGTGAGAGAGCTCTAATGAAGACAGTGACACAGAATCTCCTGGTGTTTGCGTTTGTAGCCACTGTAGTTCACGCATCCAATGGCAGTGAACGGAAGGTACTCTTTGTTTTTGTATGTATATTTTTTTTAAGATGTTTTTTAAAAATTATTTTTTATTTTAAATAAATAAATAATTTTTAATATTTTTAGATTTTTTTGATTTATTAATATCAAAAATAATTTTAAAATATATAAGAATCAAATTAAAGGATGTAATTGGTAAAGAATAGTGGATAACAATACTATAGATTAAGATAATAATATAAGGAGTAAATGTTTTTATATTCTTAAAATATTTTAAAAATAAAACAATATTTTAAAAAATAATTAAATAAATCTTTTTAAAATATAAAAACAGAAAGTTACATATTAACTGAACCATTGGCTAATAATTTGCTTTGGGATCATCAGCCGTACATTGTCTACATGGGAGAAGCGCGTGGAGCGGGAATATCACCATCAGACGAACACCACAACCTGCTTTTGGCTGCCACCGGAGAGTATGAATCACCATCCTTTTACCCAAAATATAGCCTCTTCTCAATTACATGTTTTTTTTTTTGGACAATAAACACGAATGCATGCTCGGTTCTCAATTTAAAAGGAAAAAAAAAAAGACATTAACGATGGAGGATGTAGCTGCTTTAATATTATGATTTCAAAATGAAAACTGCAGGCTAGCTCTTAAGGGAATTATTTCAAAAATCAATTAAAGTAAATTATAAATTAGTATTTGTGTCATTTATGATTTTCAGAAGCTATAAATTATTATTTTTAATTAGAATTGACTGTTTTTTTATCAGTTATAAAATAAAAATTGGTTTAAGAGCTGATTTGAGATTGATTGACATAAACCAATTTAGATTAAAAAAATAAAATAAAAATTAAATAATTCCTCGCTAATCCGGTTGACTCGAGACTCTAGATAGGGTTCTACAATTATATAGCTTGTATAAGTGATCGGTGAATTTGAGTACAACATGGGAGAGAAAAAATTGTTAGAGAGAACTCACATCATGACTCAGTTACAAATAAATATAAAAATACAGGACTCTCATAATGCATAGCATCCTGTAAAGCAAGTATAATTTACCCGTTGTTTTGTACGTGATGATTTCTTCGGCGAAGTGAAGCAGTTTCGAATACTAATGGCTTGAATTTATTATTTAAATACTTTTAACAACAGTAGATGCAGATTAAGACTTTTGGATGAGACAGCATTAAAATTTATGTATTATTGATATCTTTCAGCGAATCTATTGCCAAGAATTCCAAAATATATAGCTATGGAAAGAACATCAATGGTTTTGCAGCAATGTTGTTGCCCCATGAAGTGAAGAGACTGTCAGGTATCTATATATATATTGCTGATCGAGGATATCAATACTTGTCAAAGTGCAATCCAGCTTGAGACACATCTTGTGTTGCTCAATTTATCTGTAACATTCTACATTTGATGCAGATGAAGATACTGTAGTGTCAGTGTTTGCAAATACTAGGAACAGACTTCACACAACAAGATCATGGGATTTTCTGGGAATGCCCCAGACAGCGAAGAGGAGACTTGATATAGAGAGCAATACCATAGTTGGTGTGCTGGATACTGGTGGGTAACTAAATGTTCCTTTATTTGACAAGAAATTATAAAAAAAGGGGGGGATTTTTTTAAAAAATAAAATAAAATTCTATGCTACTTTGTGTCCAGGAATTTATGTCGATGCTCCCAGCTTCAACGATGAAGGTTACGGGCCTGTCCCAGCAAAATGGAAAGGAAAATGTGTCAAGGGAGCCAACTTCACGGGCTGCAACAAGTATTTCCTTTCTGTTTTTTCCTGTCAATGGTGTCGACCATGAAGAACAAAAATGTGCTAATAACAAAATGAAATACAACTCTCCTTTGGTGTAGTTGCTGGTTTTAGTTTTTTAAGATTATGGAAAAAACAGAGTTAAGAAAAAACATGAGTCAATCAATCATTAGATCTTAAATCAAGGTTATGATTCATTATAGCTCAAAGCTTTCTTAAAGCATTTTCTTGTTATTTAATTACCATCTCTCTGAAAAAACATAAGATAAAAGACTAACAACCAGGACTACTGAAAACAGACAAAATTTAAGTCAATTTCCCTCTTGATAATTTGAAGTCTGAAACTTTCTAACTTGTGGCAGCAAGGTTATTGGTGCAAGGTATTACAATCTTGAGAACTTCGAGGTAGAAAACCCAAGTCCAGCCGACCTAGACGGACATGGAACCCACACTTCCTCCACCGCTGCTGGTATTGCTGTCAAGGATGCAAGTTTATATGGCATAGCACAAGGAACTGCACGTGGAGGTGTACCATCAGCCCGCATTGCCATGTACAAAGTATGCTGGGGATCTGGTTGCAGTGACATGGATTTGCTAGCTGCATTTGACGATGCCATTTCTGATGGGGTCGACATAATATCAGTTTCAATAGGAGGGGCTTCTAGGAGTTTTTTCCAGGACCCGATTGCCATTGGATCATTCCATTCCATGAAGAAAGGTATATTGACCTCTTGTTCTGCTGGGAATAACGGGCCTTATCCAGGATCAGTTGAAAACGTTGCACCGTGGATCATGACAATTGCCGCTACAAGCATTGACAGGCAATTTACAACTGCAGTTAAGCTGGGCAATGGCATGAAAGCCACTGTAAGTTATTCTGTTTGTGTTTGCGTCTTGTCTTTTTATCACTCCATGAGTGAACATTTAAGAACCCATTCAGCAGAAAGCTCATAAATGTAGATTCAAATTTGCTCTGATTGATGATAGGGAATTTCAATTAACACATTTTCACCAAAAAAGGAGACATACCCTCTTATCGATGGAGCCCGTGCATCCAACAGTTCAGGAGATCACTACGGAAATATCAGGTACGCGTCCGGGAATATGCTTCAGGGTATGTACCCCAAGCAACTTGAAAACTGAAGCCTTGTTTTACATCCCCTGTTCTTACTTGATTTCTTCACCGTGTTTAAGTCGAAATCCTGGGTGCGTGCATGTCATGGTGCTTGTTTCTGGCTTGCATTTCCAATTCCTAACCAAGTGGTGTTGTTTTAAACGATGATGACAGTGCTTGTGATTATGGGACTCTAAGCATGGACAAAGTGAAAGGAAAACTGGTGTACTGCCTAGGAAGCAACGGCCAGGATTACACTATAAAAGAGCTTCATGGAGCTGGAGTGATCACGTCGCTTGATGCACCAACAGACACAGCCTATCCCACCGTAATACCTGGAACCAGCGTCCAGCTCAAGGATGGCTACAGGATTGATGTGTACATCAACTCCACCAGGTACTTGGTTTCTGATCATACTCTTGAAAGAGCTGCTCCTATTACTATCTGAAAAATATATAAGAGCTTCCACGATATGGTAAACGGTGTCGATCTTTTTGGCGTTCGGTATAAATGAATTGCAGGAACCCTCGCGCTATTATCTACAAGACGAGAACTACTTACATGAGTGCTCCCTCTGTAGCATCTTTCTCATCAAGAGGACCTCAGTTGATCAACCTCAACATCCTTAAGGTGGGTGAGACCTTAATAGTTTCTTTTATGTTGGTTTCCACGAACTAAAATTCCCAGTTGAACAGCCTGATATTGCAGCACCAGGGCTGGGTATATTAGCTGCCTACTCAAAACTGGCAACAGTGACAGGGGATCCAAATGACAGCCGATATTCCCCATTCAACATTATATCAGGAACATCAATGTCTTGCCCACATGCTGCAGCCGCCGCCGCCTATGTTAAGACTTTCCACCCCGACTGGTCACCTGCTGCGATCAAGTCTGCACTCATGACTACAGGTGACAAAACTCTACTAAAACCATATTTACTAGGAAGAATTTTTTATTGATAGCGTGCTCGAAAGTGATGTTCCAATGCATCTCTTTTCTGATCCAGCCACGACTATCAAGATTAAAGACGTAGATGCAGAGTTAGGATCTGGATCAGGGCAAATAAACCCATTGAAGGCGGTGCACCCTGGACTTGTCTATGACATTCCAATGAGTTCGTACATTAGATTCCTATGCAAGGAAGGCTACAACAGCACAACCATCAGTCTACTAATAGGCGGCAAGAAAAAGTACAGGTGCTCCAACTTCCAGCCTGCGCAAGGCACGGATGGCCTCAACTACCCTTCCATGCATACCCAGCTCAAGAGTGCCGAATCCAACATTTCCGCTGTGTTCTACCGCACATTGACTAATGTAGGGTACGGCAATAATTCAGTTTATAAGGCGACAGTAACTTCACCAAAGGATCTATCAATCAAAATTGTACCGAACAGTTTGAAATTCAATCGGCCGCACCAAAAGCAATCTTTCAAGGTTTTTGTGGAGGGTGGTTCTATGCAAAACGGGACTCGAATCCTATCAGCTCTCCTCGAGTGGAGCGACTCAAAGCACATTATTAGGAGCCCCATTATTATCTACAATTCATCGCAATAGGTACTCTTTATGTACTTTTTTACTCAGATTTGTTGTCTGCTCTTTTTTCATAATTACCTCTTTAGTATTAATGTTTAAGTTAAACTCTCCTACTTTTTCCTGTAAATAAAGATTTCAGTAATTGCAGAGACGCATCAATTCCTTGCATTTTATCCATTTATCTATCGCACTGCAATCCTAAACGTTAGGCTGTTAGCTTACTTAAATTTTACCGGAAAGAAGGTTCTAACAGAATCATGCGCACAGCACCTGCACCCGTCTAACACCATCATCCTCATTTTGTTCATTGTCTTGTACTTGGAAATCATGTTCCTGAGAGAAAATTGCCACAGCCCACAAGCAGCATTGAGAAAACACGCAACGCCAAGAGTGGAGCTAGACCAGTTTTTTATAAGAACTAGCTCAGGCATTTCAAACAAACAACGAAAATGTTAGTCTCTTGAGTGCATTGGGAAAGAACCTAATTATAGCCGCTAATTACAAAAGTGTCAGCAGTTAGAAAGTGATCGGAACAGGTTTGGGGATGGACTCGTGTTTTTGGCCATAACAGTTTCATAATTAGAAGATGCAAAAGTACCAGCAATCATTCTAGCGAAGATGATCAAAGACCAACAATAAAAACAGATTTCAAGACGTTAAGCCTAAACTCATGGATGCGCTTTCAGAAAAAGATACGTCAGCTTACAGCATGATGTTACAAACCATTAACTAATTTTGAAGTCACTCTGTTTTTGCTGCCCTCTCCATCTAGACCATCGAAATGGGAGCCTCACTTTGCTAAATTATCCATTTCGACAGCAAACTTCAAAAGACAGACAACAGGGGAAAGAAAACGAATAAGGTTACATTCTTGAGGTATTGTTGTCTTAATTAGAAGCTTTCATCATGTCGAGCTACTGATGCCAAATAATAGGGCTACTAAAATTTACCCCAAATTCAACACGGCTGACAAATAAAGAGCTTTGGAACCTCAAAACTTGATAGGAGTCCCCAAAGATTTGACAAATAACCGATTCAAATGCATTCCCTTTAGAAGTGTTTTTTCCCGCTTCCCAAATCCTTCCGACCATCCAGATCTACGCCAAAGACTCAACAATTCAATCGACATTGGCGGCCATGGAGGTTTTTTAGTTTTGTGAGTTCCTTTCTCTTCCTCCTTGCCTCTGCTGCAGAAGCTGCATCCACTAGCTTCTTGCTCGGGAATTTAAATGGGTCTTGATTCTTTTCTGGTAAAACACACCTTAGTTGACTAGCTTTTGTGCAAATACCATTAGCACCAAAAGCATACTCTGACTTTTGCCCAGCATCATTTTTAACAGGTACTGCAGGCGTACCAGAAGTTGGAGGGACAGGAGTAAGAATCATTTCTTTAGGGTGAGTTCCTTCGCACTGACCACCTCCATACAGGGTAAATCCTACTGGCGTCTCATTTAGATCATTGATAACCCTGACTTCTTCTGAGCTAGTAGTTTCTGATTTAACTATAATGGATAAAGAGGAATGCCGGTTCTTCATAGGTGCAGCAGCTTTTGGAGATAAACTACCACAACATAGATTATTCAGAGAAGTCCCATCTTGTCTGTGTTTAAAGCTAAAAGAAGGCGGAGCATGGAGTCCATTCCCATGATCAGGACCTGGAAAGAACCATGGACAGGAAACTACATATAAGGGTGTCCTTGAGCCACTGACAATTACAGTGTTTTCTTGTCGCAGCTGTGATGAATCATGTGTTCCATTAGTTGGCATGGGCATGTTTGACGGAATTACAATGGCATTTTCAGTTGTATAATGTGATTGGATAGGATTTGAAGATTGAATAATAGAAGCCCAGCAATGAGGTGAAAATGCATGCTGGTTATATACAAGCAATGGGCAGTTTGCAGGTACAGTAGTAGGTATGTCAACGAGGGCTGGCTTGAGGTCTCCAGGAGATGCCTCCATCTCAGCTTTTATTTGCTTAGCCATCTGGAAAGATTGGAAATTACAATAAAAAGACAAATACTTTTCTGTTGTCTTGTTATGATCAACCAAAAGATTTGATCCAAGAAGCAGGAGAAACAGGGGAACCAATATGGAGGGTGATCTACAACTCACCTGTGCCTTTAGGTGTTTATTTGTGGTCTCCAAAGACTGGTAGTTTTTCAAGGCCAGCTTTTTTTCCTGCATGGAATGAAATTTCGTTAAATATGAAAAAGCTTGTATTAGCATAAGATAATGGATTTTTATGCAAGAATTTAAAAAAAAAAAAAAAAGCTAAGAACTTGAAAAACTTCGAAACTATTACCAAAATGTTTACGTGCAGAATTATTTAGTATCAATAAAAAAAAACTCTAGGTGGGCGATGCTGAAGTTTCTGGAGAAGCAAAAATGCCTCATGCCTACCTTCTTTAAGTTTTCATTCTCCCATGACAGATCAGCAGCTTTTCTAGTTAACTCCTCGCACAGAGCCTGAAGCAAGAGGGCAAATACAGTAACTGAGAATCAGCATGACTAGACATAAATTACCGACTTCAAAGATTAAAGAGTACAAAAATAAACGTTTATACAAGTAAAAAGAACAAAAAAAATAATTAGGCATGCACATAGAAAATCTTATAAATATATAATGGCAAGTTGTTGTTAATTGAACTAGATTTGCTCGAGCAATAGAAGAAAAGGACAATATATGAGTAGTTAATGGCCAATTTAATCGTGGACCTCTCATTTGATCTCTATTACAGCTAAGTGCAGTTTGATTTGACGAGGAAAAACAGTCTATAAATATTGGCCCTCGGAACAGATATAAGCTACTAGATATTTTTATAGCTATTCATCATTGGGCAACGCTTAGCTAAAACTCAAACAAAGAAGCAAAACAATCCACCAAATCAAGCAAACATAACATACCTGTCTACGGCGAATAGTCTGTCGAGCGGACTCTCTGTTTGCCAATATTCTACGCAGTCTTCGCTCTTCCTTTTCAGCCTGTGTAGAAAATTCAGATGGTTATACTGAGGAAGCAGCGAAGCAACATTGCAGCCCCAAAGAAATTAATAATTACCTCAGTTAAATTTAGCCTTGACCTGCCAGTGCCATACGATGGGTAACTTGTTGCACAACTAGGACTTGATTTTGGCACATCTGCATCCAGCTCTTGTCTTGCAGGCTTCACTACATTTCTATGTATTGGCTGCTCATCCACAACTGCTCGATCCTGCTATAAACCCAAAAAACATATCTCAATAGTGCTACTACTTTCGGTGCATCTACTGATACAGGGCAAGCAGTATAGTCCCGCGTAACAAATTTAGACCTCAAAAAAAAAAATTAAAAAAAGAAGAAGAAATGAAAGTGAATTCTGAAAGAATTGCCGGTAAGATTAGCATTAGCAGTAGCATTACTGTTTAAACTAAAAATACATTAATTAATTCAAATGTTAAATATTTTACTATACTCCACTTTTATTTATGTGAAGCGGTGCAGAAGCAAAATTGACTATAAAAAAAATATACGCTGAAGTACTCTACTGTGTAGTTAATATGAGGAGGGCAGCAGAAAAATAAAAATAAATTTAAAAAACGAACCCGGGGGAGATCGGAATAAGTGGAGACAGAGTCAGACTCAGCCCTGACTCGCTTCCTAGCTCGTTTGCCTTTGCTTCCCCATTCACTGCCGCTGCTCTCTCGCATCGCTACATGTGCCAAATCAGCCAAAGCCTCCGCCGCCTCGAGCTCCATCCGATCCGCAGCCGACGAAGAACCCGAACTCGAAACCGAACATCTCTCTAAATCCAAATCCATAACCCGGAACCCAAATAGTTATAGGACAGGAAAGAAAGAACGAGGAAAAAAACCAAGAGACAAATATCACTCACTCAATACTTCAAGGGAAGGTAAGGTAAGGTAGTGTGAAAACTTAGAAGTAGAGGAGAGAGGAGAGAGACTATTACTCCTACTACTCTCTACTACTGGTTAGCTTAGCCCACAGATTCTGTGCGTTCGCCACGTGTCATGCCAGCTCGCTGCTCAACATCTTTGGTAACTCGCGCCCTTGTATCTCTGCTTGCCAAGTTTTTTTTAGCCCACGGTGGCTGGCTACACACGCGTGATCCCTCGCACGTGCGCCCCGACAGGGAGTTTCATTTTGGGTAACAGGCCATAACATACGTGGCAAGGCTTTGGATCTACACATAGAAATGACAGCATATCTTTCCACGTGTCCATTTTGCCGCGTCTAGGTGAGCCGGCGAAGAAAACTGAGGGGGGAAGGCGGTCATTTTGCATTTACTGTTGTTTAATTTAATAAATAGGACATGCAGCTGCGGAGGGGGCTTACAGCTGTTGAGTACGAAGATGACACCTGGTTACTTACAGCTGTGAGCTCATTTAGGGCGTTGTTTTTGCAATGGAAAGCGGTTTTTTAAAAAAAAATCGTTTTTAAAATTTTTTTAAGTGTTTTTAGATATTTTGTTGTTTTAATTTTAAATTATTATTTTAATATATTTTTAAATAATTTTTTTTAAAAAATAACCACATTTTTATTCACGTGTCCCGACAAGACTGCTGGTTGGTGGCGTTAGTTGGGTCCACTTTTTTATGAGGACCCTACTCTGCTCCGTTGCTTTTCATTTGCAATTTACCTACGTGTCGTCGGGACAGTAAGTTTGTGAATTCACTAGAATTGAATTGTGTGTACGAATTAGGGTTTAAGTTTCAGAATTACAGTTGGCAATTTACCTACGTGTCGTCAAGGCAGTAAGTTTGTGAATTCACTAGAATTGAATTGTGTGTACGAATTAGGGTTTAAGTTTCAGAATTACAGTGGGCAATTTACCTACGTGTCGTCAAGGCAGTAAGTTTGTGAATTCACTAGAATTGAATTGTGTGTACGCATTAGGGTTTATGTTTCAAAATTACATTTTGCTATCAATATCCACAATCCACGTTCTTTTTTCTATTATCACTAGTTTGCATGCCGCGTAGGTATAAAAACAATTAAACGTAAAAAGCAAAATATTCAGGTATTGAGAAATTTTTTGGATATTTTTATTAAATTTGAAAATATAATTATTTTTAAAAATTTCATTTTCATCGATATAAATTTTTATTGCAAAAAAAGATTAATATATGCTATGAATAAAATAAATATGTAATTATATATTTTAATAAATAAAAAAAATTATTGATCTAAACCAAATATTAAGTTAAGAAACTCAAATAAAGATGTATATTAAGATTAGATTATTGTATATAACTTTTTAAATTTTTTTATTAAATTATAGAACAACAGTTGTGTTAAAAAACAAATGTAAGTCATTTTAAATAATCACAATACATATATTTCTCAACTAGAATAAATTTTCTTGTTAACGTCTCTCTTGTGTTATTTCATAAATGCAAGGTTTTAAATTAAAATCATTGTTTTTGTTAAAAAAAAACTTATGATTATTAAATCAAGATTAAAAAATATCAAAATATTATGTCCATATTTAAAGTATGATCGAAAGCTAAAAAAAATATAAATGTGTTAAAATCATGTTCAAAATCTATTTAAGATTTTTAAAAGCTAAAACAAAAGGATTGAAAGCCAAAAAAAATTATAAACGTATTAAAATAATGTTAAAAATCTATTTAAAATTTTAAAAAACTAAAAAATAAATAAATTAAGTTTCATAAACATTTTATTATTGGTATTGTTATTTTCAAATTAGAAACACCATAATTGAAAGAAAAAACTATTAAAATTTAAATATAAATTTATAATATTATTTAAAAACTATATCAAAACTTAAGAGTAAGTGAATTAGTATGGTAATTAGATAGTTAGATAGGTTGATCCATTTTTATTGACTAATCAGGTCATAATCATTCTTGGTTTTTTTATTATGTCATATTAGATCAATTTCCTCTTTATTTTTACTTGACTTGGCCAGTACAGTCTCTAAATCACATGTATCATAAGACAACTTGAAGATGAAGGTTTTAACCGCTAGATAATAGTATATATTATGAAATTACTAAATTGATACATAATACACAATAATTAAGTCAGATAATTATATTTAAAAAATCTCATAAAATTTATTTATGATTTCACTTTATTACTATAGTTTGAAAAATTATACTTTATATCACAAACCAAACAAAACTTCTAGAAAAAATGAAACCTTAATGGTAGAGGCAATTAGGCATTTTCTAGAAGTCCATTAATTATTAAAATATTATCAAAGAGCATATTAGTCTCTCTTTGTTTTTATTTTTTTGCATGGTAAAATAATAAATTTACCTACAAGATCAATAAATTGTTAAACTGTTGGCACGGGGTCATTTAATTATTTCAAAAACTTTAAACTGTTAAATACTTATTTACCTCTAATATCAAAAAAAAAAATTAAAGATGTTGACTATGGAATGTTTTTATTTATTTCCTTTTTTAAAAAAATAAAAATATATTTTTACCCTTGAAAATTTTTTTAAATAAAAATAAAGCAAGGAGGGATTTGTGTCCTTTCAAATTTTGGGACTCTGAGGCTTATAAAGAGCATTATAATGCTTATTTTAAGTTGAAGAAATATTTTTTTTTATTTGAAAAGGCTACTAGTATATGCTCATTATTTATCAACGCTGAATGATGTTCATATTTTTTTTAAATGGTTCTTGTGATGATATTTAGGGGCTGAATGTACCCCTTCGCCATTTATTTGGAAGCATCATCGCACCCTCTTCTTAATTATATGCCACAAGATGGCAAATAATGGGTATTCAATTTGTTTTCTTCCTCTCTTTTTTTCTCTATCTTTCAGAAAAAGTACAAGAAAGTCTTCTTTTATTTTGATTTTTTAATTTTGATTCTTATATTTTTTATTGTTTTTGGTTCTTTTATAAAAGTTTTTCATGTTTTCAATTTAGTCATTAAATTACAACTTATCATGTATTATTTTTTTTCAATTTAATCTTTGTTCTTTTGATTTTTTTTTCAATTGACTCTTTCATTAAAGTTTTCTTAGTTTTTAATTTTATTTTTCAATCAAAGTTTATATTATTTTATTTTTTTTAATTTAGCTCTCATTCTTTTTATTTTCTTTTCCTTCTCTTTTTGTTAATGTTTTCTTTCTTTTCAATTTAACCCTCCAATTTAAATTTTTTTATACCTTTTTTTTTCATTCTTATTCCTTTAATTATAATTATTTATGTGATTGATTTTTTCTGATTTTATCATTTGATATTTGATTGATTGAAGATTGAGACTCATGATTTTTTTATTTATGATGCTTTCAATCTAATGATACAAATAATGATTTTAAAAAGTTAATATGGTTCAATATCTTTTTTTTTCATTTTCTTTTATAATTTATCATTCTAAATTATTCTAAAAAAAAAAAGATTCATTTTGCAATTATCTTCAATTTCTTTCCTATCAGTTCATCTCAAACACATAACATTAAGAATGAGTTTTGCAAGCTTTTTTTTTCAATAAAGGTTTTTTAAAAAAAATATTTTTTTGTTATATTTAATTTTTGAATATTTATTTTATTTTATCTAGCTTAGCTTTATTTTTTAAAATAATATTTTTAATATATTCAACCTTGCCTAATGTTTTCCCTTTTATTGTAAATAATCAATTTTATATGGGTTTTCTATTTTTATTATCTTTTTATTGATTTTAATAAATAAATTCAATAGATATAAACATTAAATTCTCATTTTACAGGATAAAATATCTTGATTTATATTTATCTCTTGATTTTTTTAATTTTTCTTTTAATTATTGTTAACAATTTTTATTATTATTATTTATATAGATGATTCTCAATTTATTTGATTAGATGCTTATAAAGGCCTTTTTATTTGGACTTTGAATTTTTTTTATATAAAAAAACATATGAAATAGACTACATAGCCATTTTATTTTTAAAAAAAAGTTATTTTCAGCAACAAAGCTCAAGTCAAGGTATGGAAAAATCATTGTTTATCTTTACCTATTGTTATATGCATTACAATAGTAATTCATATTGTTTTTTCTTTTTATTTTTATGTTTTTTTGCTATTGAATTTTTTCAATTATTATTATTATTTCAAATTTATTTTTGTCAAATTTATAATTTATTTTTGTCAAATTTATTTTTTAATACTTTAGTAGTTGAGAATTTAGCTTCATATATGTACACACCGTTAATGTGGTTTATAAGTTTGCTAGGTAACTTGCCCTGTTTTACAGGTTTGGCAGAGTATTTTTTTTAAATGAATTTGAATTTTATTTATTTTTTTTTTTCATATAGTTAAAAAATAGTTTTAGAAGAACACTATTTTATAAAATTTATAAATGTTTTACAGATTTAGTTGGTTGGCCTGGCTTACGTGTCTGATGAGTTTTTTTCTTAATCATTGTTTTTTGCATTTTTATCCTTAGATATTGGTTAACTGGGAACTTAGTTTTTTAATTGATTTTTTTTTATGAGATTATGATGATCTAACAAAAACATCTTTGTATTAAGTTGATGTTTGGTTTTACAATTGTTTATTTTTTTATTTTATAGTTAAATAAAAAATAGAATTAAAAAAGTTATAATCCTAATAGAATCAATAACCCTATTTATATGTTTGACATGCTTGAGTTATCTAATTTATGGGTTTGACGAGTTTATCCATCAATCAAATATTTTTTTGTCATTTAATTATTTTTTTATTTTATCTTTCAATATGAATTATTTGGGAAATAAACTATATAATTTATTTTTGCTAGTTTTTTATAAATTTATTACTTTTTTAAATGAGTGTTTTTTTTTAGATTGATGTTTAATTTTATGAGAATTTATTTTTATTATTTAATTAAATAAAAAAATTTATAAAAAAATTTATAAATTTAATAAAGTTAAAGAGCCAAAGAATAAAAACGGATGTAATATATTATTACCCCAATATTTTATCAACCATCGTGACTGTGCCATTCCACTCAAAAGAAGAAAAGATTGGGATTGGTTTTATCAACCTTAGTGCTTCTGATTATCCTCTTGGAACTCAAGATGGCTAGTCTGATTTTAATTTTGTATGAAACTCTTCCTTTGGGCTGACTGGACAGAGGGAGGTTGTAGTGGATGGTTTAAATATATTTCTGATTATATCCAAATCTCTTAACAACATCTCTTAAGAGAAGAAGATAAGTTAATTTTTTATGGATTGCTTTTTTTTTTTTAAGGTTACTTTTGTTCATGTTCATGTTCATGGTGTCAATCTTTAAGAAAGTTTACTGCCCAAAAATCATTTAATGAAATGTTTGAAAGGAATTTTATTTTCAGAATTATGGATAATATTATTTTAATTATGAATTATGAATTATGAATGATAATTTTATTATTTGGAGGTTTTAAAACGTTTTCAGTTATTAAAATAAAAAAAATAATAAATTTATAGTGCATGCATTAAATTTAGAATGTAAAATATTTTATTTTAAACAACTTGTTTTTCTAACAATATTGGTTTGCAAGTATTTTTAATTTAAAAATATATTAAAATAATATTTTTATTATTATTTTTTAAAATTTATTTTCAATATCAACATATCAAAACAATTCAAAATTATAAAAAATCAAATTTAAAGCAAAAAAATGTCAAAATTGTTTTAGGAGTAAGGTAGAGATCTAGTTACAAATTTTTTTTAAAAAATATATATATTAAAATAATATTCTAAAAAAATTATTTTTAACACCAATATATTAAAAAAATAAAAAAATTAATTCTAAATAAAAAAATTAAATTTTAGAGTAAAATCGCAACATAATTCATTAGCTTCACCTGTCCTAGTTCTTAGCGCAAGCTTATACATTTATTTGATTGTTCCCGCCATCACCGACCATTCATCATCACAGATCCAAATCCCATAAATGATGACAATTTTATAGATAAAACTCTGCAAGGAAGGTGAGCGGAGGCCTTTCGGTAACTGGGACTACGAGCGTGAAAAGAAAAGGTTCTCAAGGACACGGGAGAAATTGTGAGAAGAACATGAATATTGAGGTGTTGACTTGGCTTGACTGAGGTTTAAACGCCTTTTGGTTTCCTGGGAAGCATAATTGAAGCTAAGATAATTGGATCGAGTCGATTGGCTCGGACACGCATGTTGTGTTCCTATAAAATGTAAAGTTTCCATGGCAGTGGATTGAAGAAAAACCCAAATTAATGATCATGAACTGGAACGTATTTAGATCCAAATAAGATATCATTAGCATTTTATTTTTTGTCATAAGCATTCTCTTGACAATCCACTAGGCAAATGACAGCAAAACAAGGGCTAATGAGAGGTCCCCTCACCGCTTGGCAAATCTTGTGTGGGTTGAACTGCGGGTGATGCCAGACCAGAAGCGCGCCAGCAACTGGGAGTGCGTGGAGTTCGTGGAGATAGATTGACAAACTCCAAGGCCTGTACTCTAACTTCTAACGGGTAGTCAGCAACACACCCGATTCTTGGGCCAGCACCTGTTGACCACTTGAGAGAAATCTGATGCCCTAACTGGTATGATTTTGCTGCCTTCTTAGAATTGATTCTTTGCAGTATAGTCGTCTTGGGCACCTCAGCTCTCGGGCTCTGAAGGCCACCGGATAAGGTCCTCTTGTACTCACCTTTCTTTTCTATTTGTTTAACTTCTGGCAATTCGGAGATAGGATCCTCCTCTATTTTGAGTTTCGGAAGCTCCAGACTCCTTATAAGGTCAATCATCCTCCCACTTCCATTATATTTGCCATCGTCATAGGAGTCAGAATCTTCACTAGCCTCTTTTATCTGGAGCAAGAGGTGATTGAATTTGTGCCATGAATAACAGGGCCACTAACAAAAACCAAAAAAATACTAGCAGACAAAATTCAAAAGGCTACAGTCCCATGGCAAAGATGATCACAAGGATCATGACCAAATCACCTTTACAAGGACTTTTAAGTTGAATGCTTTTTAGGTACACAAGACAAAAGTAATTACCTGGACTTCATCAAGATTGACTCCATTATCGTTGAGAAAGGATAAAAAGCTTTTGAAGCTATCTTCTGATGGTCGGTAGTGTCCACTGTATGGAGAAATGGACTGCAATGTCAAAATCAATTATTCATCAATAAAAATCGTTAACAGTAACATGACACATCCTGAAACCCTTTACTGAAACTTTGGTTGTGGCTGCGAACAGAACACCAGTACACATATGTAAACAAAAATGGAGAAGAAGATGGCAAAGGAAAAACGATCCACCATCCATATAGGGCCTACAGGTATCCCATCAAATAGAAATTCCAATGACTTACACACCATATTGAATTAATTTATTCAACTGACCACGATTTTAAAAAAGTCATAGAATTTTCATCACTTGTTGATTTTCTACAGGGATTTCTTTTCTGTTGATGGTGAAATGAATGTCCATTTAGTACAAGTTCCTCCAGTTTGAGTTGCAGCCTGTAAAAAAAGTGTAAGAAGACTGTTGATGTGCACAGAGTGAACACACAACACAAGAACAGATGTTTAAACGCATGTGTATTCCCTCATAACAGGAGGCCAACCACCATCAAAAGAAAATGTAGGCCCCGCAAATGTCAATATGCAGAAATTTAAAAGAATGCAAAAGCACTACAAATCAGCCATTAGCCAATTTTAAAAGAAAAACACTACGGCTGGCAAAACACTACGGAAGTCTGCGTGACCTTTTTCAGATTATTTCTTAGGATACATTAAGTGACGAAAGGTTGGATTTGGTTGTACCTCTAGTGTGGACGAATCCTAATCTCTTGGAGATTAATTTTGGAACTTGGTCAGAGAATGGCTACATAACAGGTCTTCGGCAGGGACTCTTAAAAGTAGAAAAGAATACCAATTTCGTGTCATACAATTACTTTATACACAAACACACAAGTTTTGAAGGACCATTCAATACCAAAAGTGCCACTATGACTACTTTTACAGTCAACGATGCCTTCCAATCCATACCTTAAGAATACCATGCTCTGCCATCAGCCTCCCAGCAGCTACCGTAGCACCCCCAGCCAGGAAACTTGAATGATGGAACTTTCCCTTCCTTTTCTGCAAGGAACCAATGATGCATCAACTTTTCTTTTCTAGAATTAAGTAGGAGCACCGCAATTATGGGAGAATTATAACAAAGCTTGCTCCTATCAATGAAACCCTTACCTCACCAGCATATAGTCTCTTAGAGGCGCTCATAACAAAGATCCACTTTGCCCCTTGAGTTGTATCAAGGAGATCTCCAGTTTGTTTGTGAATGATTTTGCCTTCAGAAATGATATACTCATAATGTTCTCTCTCTTGCTGGTTCAAAATCAAGTAGAAAATAGAAGGCAGCGTGTTAGGAACTGCACTCCTCGATATTACTATGGGATTTCTGTTCCAAGTAATAACTAATATGCAGATTGTTTGGAACCAAATCACATGTTAAATTGAATTCAATTCATAACCTGTTACAATTCTTATGTTTGGAGTAAAACACCAAACCACAGAATTGAATTCAATTTTACTGTTTGGATTATCTATGGAAATGAATTGAATTTGCAATATTGACTATTTTGCTCTTAATGGTAAGTGTGTAGTGGTTGAGTATGGGCGCACATACTGGTCCAAGATACTTGATGCATTGTTCTCGAAGCTTCGACCTTGGACATTCTTTGAGATCAAGCTCTTTTCCATCTCCTACGTCCAACCTAAATAGAGTACATTTGCCAACACGTTAAGTTTAGCTATCAAATAAAGTTTCTACAACTATTAACACTAGTCACATATTGGCATTGTTATGCCTCTAAAACTACTAATATAAAAACAAAATAAATTAGTCCTACATTTAGGAAGAAGATGGATATGAATTAACGGTTTTTGGAATTTTGTGCACTGTCTCATTTTCACTCTATGGCTAAATCTAAATAAGAAAATTATCATTGAAAGGAGTGGAATTAATTAATTAATTAATTAAAAAATTGCATGCAAATCCAATAGGAATAAACTTCTGAAATTGAAAATTCATTTTTTACTACAAAAAGGAAATTATATAAATAAAAAAAACCCTGAAAAATCACATAGCTAGAGGTGAAAAGCAAAATTGGGCTACCAGTAAAAGAATGGCTGACCAGAATCTGCCTTGCTCCATTCCTCATAATACAAATGCAAGACATGCCCATATCGATGCCTTGGATCAATCTAATTTTATCATAATATTAAATAATATCAGCAAATTGAGAAAAAGAAAGAAAGAAGAACAGAATATCAGGCGTTCCCATAAGAGAATATTATTAAGAGAAGAAAACGATATGATTACAGCTTCAATCCAGTGTTGAAAGGCCAATTTTTGTGCTCTAACGTCCATGGACAAACCCTTTCCCACCTGTCAAAGAAATAGTCGAAATATGATGTCAGAAAGAAAAAAGCAACAAAAAACAAAAGACATCCAATTATTTAATAAAAATAAGAATAAACGAGCAGAGATGAAGGAAGAGACCTTAGAAGCATTCAAGCTAATACGGTTCCACCTCGAAGCCGCACTCTCTTGCATATTGAAGAAGGAAATGGTACTACGATTCAGTCTAGCATAGTCTATAGCTTGCCACCTTTTGAAATTCATCAAACATTAATTAATTAAAATAAAATAAAATCTAGAGAAATTTTGATTTTTGAAGCACCAACAACTAAATTACTTGCCAGAGTTCTTCGGCGACGACTGCGGAGTCAGCTAGCCTGCGCCGGGTGCGATAACCCCTGTAGACCTTCTGCAACTTGACAGCAGCAGCACTGTCCAAGCACGCGCCTCCAACTGGATCGTCCGTATCACAGGAATTGGTGACCTGGGCTTCCTCACTCAGCATTTCGAACCCCGGTGATTCACGAGTACGGAGATCGTGAGAAATGTCATTTCCATCAAGGGAGTAGGAGAAATGAGAGAGAGTTTGAGTTTCAACCTCCATACTGTAATTTTGTGGAAATGAAAAGAGAAGAACACTATCCTCTGCAGAAAGAATCTCACTCTCGCACTTGTCTCGGTTTCTTCCCTTCGTCTTCACAGATGCTTACAAGGCTTATTGTGCGGTTTTATATAGACAATTAGGTACACACAAAAAATAAAATAATACTTGACCAAGACCAGCACTTTCTATCCTCGCTCTAACACCGACCAATGAAAGTTAAGATATCATTATATCCTAAAACAATTAAAATATAAGTTTGATTTTTAAAAAACACACTTATTAAAAGAAATATCTATAAATTCTGAATGGGATTGTTCTTATTCTATAAAATTGTGAAGATATTCAGATCAGCACAAAAAAAAAACCTCTAACATAAGAAATTCAACAAAAACAAAATTAATTATTTACAAAATTATTATTATTATTTTATTTTATAACTAAAAAAACCTGTGTTAAAAATAAAAGCTTCTACACTTGCTATATTTTAGAAAAATACTGAACTTTAGGAGACCCTTTTTTTTTATCCTCGCTCTAGCAAAAAAAAAATAAAAAATAAATATTTATAAAATTATAATTATTTTTTATTTAATAGCTAAAAAGCCTATGTTAGTTTAAAATAATAAAAATACATGTTTTTAAGCAAAGATTGCAAAATTAGGTTTCCATAAATAAGTAACCCATGGGATACAATTTGGATTTTTTTTAGGATTTCCAATAAAATCTAAATAATTAGGTTCCATAATTGTTAAAAAAAAAAAGTTAACGTAAGTGTTAAAGTTTAATTAAACATGTTTGAAGGAAAGATAAAAATAAATCAGAGCCCTATATTTAAATTATGATTTTTTATAAGGTGTTTAGAAAACAAGACTAGCTGCTGTCACCCTACCAAAATTGTGTTTTAGATGTTGATTACTGTTAATTAAACAAAACTAATTGACCTTTTTTTAGGGTGCTTCTAGCTTTGAGATTTGCATACGGACATTCACAAGTTTACAATGTTTTATTTACATGGAGTAAAAACAACTATAAACAAATGAATTAACTACGTTTAACCAAACCAACATGCACTAGCGATGATTTTTCAGTCTCCATTTGAAAAAAAAACATCAAAACGTACTTTTTCTTAGCAAGTTCTACATGAAACCCATGGGAGATTCTAGCATCGTTGCATGAAGCATAATGAAATAGCAGAAATCATGTGGGAAATTGATTGGATCAACAGGTTGTGTTCTTTTTATTTTTGAATAAGAGATATAGCCAAAAACTTCAAGGCAACTCATGCCAGTTCAGATTTGCGGGCACAGTAGATAATCCTTTCTCTAGCTCCTCATGACCTGCCTTCTTTTTCTTGCTTTCTCTATTGCATCGTTCATGCCTATTGTGATCTTTTAGACCACAAACAAACGGTGAAGACAAAGCAATCTCGATCTGGGAAGAAGCCATAAGTCTAACAATGGGATATCACGTCATGGAATAAAGTAAATGCAACAATTTTGTACAGATCATAAATGAGATACAACCCATTTTCCCAGAAAAAGAAAAGGATGTAGGCGGCAGGATTGTTAACAAAACCAAATTCCAGACCACAAAGAAACGTATGAATCTTGTTTTGAGGATGTTGAACTAACAACCACCAGTAATACAATTCATGCCTTGGCTTTTATTTTTTAATTCTAGGACTCCATTGTAAAAAATTATTGTGTTGCCTTGAAAACGAATGGCATGTGTCTTGGCTTTTATTAATTAATTTTAGCAAGGGAAAGATTGGCTTTTAAATTTTATTTTTTAAGTTGATCGGATTAATTCATCTACCTAGTTATTGAACTAGATCAATCATTTATTTGAGTTAAAAACGATGCTTTTAATTTTTTCAGTAAAATAATTGATTGTTAGGTAATTATTCTTCAATTCATTTGTTTTCAACATAATCATAATCTTGTTCTCTCGTGTTTATAAGCTGAAAAAATAGTCAGGTAACCGACTCTTTTTAACCATTATTTTATTAAAACATCTTGGTTTTCTCCAAATCTCCTACCATGATGTGTTCATTTCTTCTAAGAAAATTAAATTGTCAAAGTTATTATTGAAAGTTGAAAAAAAAAAGGCAAAAGGTATTAATAGTCATTTTGATAGCAACCTTTTATTTCTTTTGCATTTTGAAGACTATTAACAGATCCTTGTCTTGCCTTCCAATCTATTTTCGCTCCTCTCGTGTAATGACACCTTGAAATTAGAATGACTACTAATCTCCTCTTGTACGACTCCCGATAATTATGTCACTGGAAAGGCACGCGGGAGTAGAAAAAAGAAGACAAAACAAAAACCACTGAGACAGTGATGAACACTAGTACACAGACACAGACACAGACAATGATGAGATAATATATCGTGAACGGAATGAATGGACTGTTGACGGAATCTCTATTAAGAAAATCCCCAAAACATCCACATAAAACCGCGACATCAAAACTAGGGATTTTGATTCAAAGCCATGAAGAAAGAAAACCAGACACGATTTCTAAGCACTCGTGTTCTTTATGGTTCATGCTTTCTTTCTTGTCCCCTCCCTCCTTGGCAAGCAGGAAGAGGGTAGAGAATTGAATTTATGCATCCTGAAACAGTAGGCGGCTACCCCCCTTCTCTCTTCCCTGACCTCCATTGTTTTGTCTTCGAATTTAGGGGGCAAATGTTATATTTTGGGGGTGGTCATGGCATTATAAGTAGATGAACGAGAAAGTAAAGGTGCTAGGTTTTAGATAGTTTGGAGCGATAATAACCACTACTTTTAAAGTTGTTTTTTTAGATATATTAAAATATATTTTTATTTTTTAAAATTATTTTTTATATCAACATATCAAAATAACTTAAAAAAAATTAAAAACTTTGGTTGAAACACACCTAAATCCAAGGATAACTACATTAGAGGTGAGGAGCATATGAATTTTAATGAAAAAAAGGTAACATAAAGTAGAGGAGGAGCTGTCCCAAACCGAAAATGAATTTAGAGAACATTTGTTTTTGTTTTTTTAAATTATTATTTTTTATTTTAAATTATTTTTTTATATCTTTTTAATATGTAAATATCAAGACAAGTTTTCTTAAAAATTATTATTTTAATATATTTTTAAATAAAAAATATTTTAAAACAATCTCCACAGTAATACTAAGCCTGCTAGTAAAAAAAGAAAAGAAAAGAAGAACGAAACTATACACGGTGGTTTGTCTTGTCGGCTTATTTTGGCTTAAAGGTTAGCAAAGATACTAGTACACTCCTACTAGAAAATTGATGGGTACGTCAGCACGTAACCGCTGCAAGATTTGCCATTTTCTATTGGAAAAGTCCGTCAACGAGAACGGCGTTATCCCAACCATTCATATGTTACAATAAGCGACTAAAATCCAAAGCCAGTCTCGTTCAAATTTGGGAGCTGATCGCCGTCAAGCTGTGACTTTTACCACTTGTCCTTTTTTATTGGTACTAGTGCCTTGCATATCAATAAAAATATTATAATTAATTTTAACAATATAAAAAGATTCAAGTCTTACTCAGGGTGATCACCATGAAGCTGTGACTTTCACCGCTAGACTTTTGTTCTATGGCTGCTAGTGACTTGCATATCAATAAAAACAAAAATATTATAATTAATTTTAATAATATAAAAAGATTCAAGTCTTACCGTGATACCACCTAACAACAACGGAAAATCAAGATTAACATGACATAAATAACCCTTGACCGAAGCTTTTTTTTTTTTTTATCTCAGGAGCATTCCATTAATTTAACCGTGTGCTTGAAGTTGGAAAGACAAGAGTACCCCTATATGTCATTTTTTAATCCAAGGGCATTTTAATATCCTTCTTTTTTAAAAAATAATAAAAAACCATCTCGCTGAGTTTTTATATATGAGACACAAAATCATAATTTTAGTGTAGCAACTCACAATAAATATTAATCTAGATCTAAAATAAATAAATAAATAAAAACATTATTTTAATCCCTTTCCTTTTAGTTCATTTGTTATAGGAAAAGGGGATTAACTTGATTTTTAAAAATTATGTTATCATTTTGGTATCTTTGTTAATTGAATACAACTACTAATAATTAGTTTCTACAAAAAAGAAGTTAATATAATTAATAATAATTAATTTTATAAGAAAAATAGGCATCAAAGATTCTTATTCCAGTCACCATGAAGTTAATAAAATTTCAAGTTTGCAACTCTATCTATAGTTATGGATATAGTGGCTCGTCCGATTTTGTTTTCTGGTTTTTTTTTCTCTTTTTTATCAGCATTTGAAGGAATATGTTTTGTCTATATACATATTGTATCCATATAAAAAACCATGTTAGGAAAAAATGAATTTAAATTGACTGTAGCTTAAGAATATCTATGGCGTGGAAACTTGAAAATACTTTTAATGTGATACATGTTTTTTTTTTGTTTTTTATCAATATAGTAAAGTTTTTAGATTTGATTCGGTCCAAAATCAAGATTTTAGGTTTTGACCAAGTTATTAGGATGCTTGAACTAATTTTTTTAAATTAAAAAATTATTTTAGTAGAAAAATAAAAATCAATGAATTTTAATTAAGTTTTTAACTACATCTTGTTGGGTAAATTAAATTATATTAATTTTTTTTAACCTAACTTAATTTTAATCTCAACTTAACTAGATTTTAGGTAAACTTACCCGGCACAACCTGATCTCAAAACTATGCCATCCAGGGATGATGGGTGGGGGCTTGAGAATGGATGCCATTTTTAAGACATAGAAACGTGAATCACCTCCCTTCCCGCCAAGTCAACGGCGCTGACGCCATAGCTCCAGCCTTTGTTATAATGCCCTCAGCTTTTTTATATACTCGCCAAAAAATCTTTGTCGGCGTAGTATTGACAATTCTTCTCTCTGTACTTTGTCGTGGGCTTCTGGCAAGCCAAGCTGGCAACATGCAGCACCGTCTGTCTTTCTTCAATGTTTGCTCACCTAAAGCGTCCATGTCATCAGGGGCGTGGCCACGTGATTTATTTTTTTTCCAAACTTGTGTATTTAAAATTATATTTTCTATTTATATTTCATTTCTTTCTATTTATTAATGTTATTGATTGCAGTTAGATAATTACCTAGATGTCTAAAACATCCATGGTTTTTGATATGGTGCTGCTTCACTATTCATATGAGTAGTGAAACTTCTTATTCTTTTTTGTTTTTTTCATTTTTTATTGTTTAATTCAGTCCCTTTCTAGTCTAATTAGATGAAAGTGCCTTGGTAGACCCATAAAATTATTTGGTTTGGAGTTAAAATATTATATTCATAAAATGGTCAAAGTTTGAAGTTAAAATATTATATTCAATAAATAATTAAGTTTGGTATTAAAATATTCTATTCAATGAAAGTGTTTGGAGATGGTGGTGGGTCCTTGTTTTACTGGAAAAGTACATGTGATTTCCCTTAATTACAAAAAAGAAACAGTGCTATGTGCGTGGACCTAGCTTTTTTTCGTTTTTTGTTTTTGGATTTATTTTTTGTACGAAAAAATTATAAAGGTGATTTATTTATTATTCAGTTTTTTCATGATATTTAAATAATATTACATTTTTATTTTTATTTTTATTTAAAAAAATTGTTCTATGATTAGATAAAAATATTTTAAAAAATTATAGGCGATGTAAGATTAAATATACTAATAAGCATCTTTATTTTAGCTTCCTAACTCAATATTTGGTTTAGATCAACATATTTATAATTTTTTATTGGCATATAAAATTCTTAATTTATTTTATTGAATATACATACGAACAAATGCATCTTGATGGAAAAAATATTTTCAAAACAATTATATTTTTAAGTTTAATAACAAGAGATACTTTAATAAGAAAATTGATTTTACACTTTTGAAATTTATGTTTTATGCTTATTTAAAATAATTTACATTTTTAACCAAAAAACATTATTCTATGATTAGATAAAAATATTTTGAAAAACTATAGGCGATGTAAGATTAAATATCCTAATAAGAATCTTTATTTTAGCTTCCGAACTCAATATTTGGTTTATACAAACATATTTATAATCTTTTATTAACGTATAAAATTCTTAATTTATTTTATTGAACACACATATGAACTTTTTATTTTACAATGAAAACGCATCTTGATAGAAATATTTTCAAAACAATTATATTTTAAGTTTAATAACAATGCTAGATAATTCTTCAAAACATGGATATTTTTTTTATTGATAAAAACATTGTGGTCATCCCATAACATAGCACATATATGCAAACTATTATCTAACTAAATTTTCTATTGAAAAAGAATATTAAAAAGAACTAAATATAACTATCTTTTAAATTTCAATCTTTTGTATATTTTATAAAGAATATTATTGATTTTGATTCATTTATTATGATTTTCTCATAACTTGAATCATGAATTTGACATGTTAACTTGGGTTATATAAAATCAATTTAATATGTTGTTATTTTAATATTAAAAAAATATATCATCTTAAAATTTTATTTAATCAAATATTATTTTCATGGTTTATATGAGTTGTTTCTAAACTAATAAAGTCAATCGGGTTACATTGAATAAACGCTCCAATGATTTAATTTTTTTTTTGTAGAGAAAAAATATTAGTAATATTTGAATTTTTTTTTATATTTTTTTAAAAAATTAACTTACAGCATAATATGGATCAATCATGTAGTAATTATTAGTAGTAGTTGTATTGACTTCCCCTTTGTTTATATATAACTTATTATTAGTTGTATTTTCTTTTATGAGCATATTACCTTTCCTAACTAATGAGACATAATTATTAAAAAAAAAAAACTTCTCATTGTTTTATTGTGCAATATGAAAGGATCCATTATGGATTCGCACAATGTTTTAATTTTTTTTATTTCTTTAGCATTTTTTTGTTTTGGTCTATAGTTTTATTTTTTTAAATTTGTTGTTAAATGTTGCTTTTATTAGAAAATGTTTTTGATAGTTTATTTTAATGAACTTGTATATGATTCTTGTTGTCTAAAAAAAAATTTACAATGCTAAGTTGATGTTCAATTCAAGAGAATAATTTTTATTTTATTGTTTAAAAATAACTAAAACTTTAGGGGCCAAATTGAAAACTCAAACAAAAAACAATATTTTTTAATTTTTTTTAAAGGCATGTGTTGTCATTACCCAATTAGGCTCCTAAAAATTTATGCAATAATAATAATAATAATAATAATAATAATAATAATAATAATAATAATAAAGATCATAAATGGATAAGAGATTTGAAAATGAAAAAAAAAGGTTGTAAAGAAGGCTTAATTGAAACAAATTTAAGTTTGCAAGTCAATTTGACAAAAATCAAAAGAATTAATTAAGGTAAAGGACTTAATTAATCTTTTAATGGTTTTAATTAACTTAATAAAGGGCTTAATTGAATAAAAATTAAGTATACAAGTCAATTTGGCCAAAATTAAAAGAATTAATTAATTTTAAGGACTTAAGAACTTTTAATAGGTTTAATTGACATAATTGGGGGTTTACATGAAGAAATATTATGTTTGAAAGTTAATTAGAAAAAAAAATAATTAAGTTTAAGGACTTAATTAAGTTTTTAATAAGCTTAATTGACTTGATTGGGCATTTAATTGCAAAGAACAAAAGGTTTGGAAGCCAATTAGAAATTTAGTTGTAAAAATTCAAACTCAAGAATCAAAGAGCAAAACACACGTGCATTTAAGGATTTGAATTGATGAAAGCAAGGGTTGAATTGAGACAAGTTGAAAGTTTAATGGTCAGATAAGAAAAAATTGCATAATTTGAAAACCAATGACTAATTTGTAAAAGGCATATGAGTTAAAGGATTCCAATCTATACTCTTATGAATTATGAAATTAAAAGTTCATTAACAAATAAAAACTCTCAAAAACCTTAATTAAAAACCTTATTTTTTAAGGTTTAGGAATGAGAGACACATCATTTAAACATCAATAAAGAAATCAAGGGATGCATGATTCAATCACTGTTCTTCTTATTCTTCACTCGAAAAGTTGAACAAGGAGTTATTTTTAGATGAATGAATATGTTGTCTTTGATCACCTGAAAGATTGTATTTGACATAAAAAAGTTTGAGAAACACTTTAACTGCAAAGATTAGTCATCCATATAAACATTTATACCTTATTTGACTTCATAAATTTGACAACATCTTGTCCTTAGTTATCCTCCTTTGCATTGACAAAAGCAAGATGATTGGGGATCAATCTTCCAATTAATGAATATAGAGTTACAGAGTTTCAAATCAAACGTGGTTTATTTTTAATAGTAAATTTACATCTCCTCTATATAATTCAAATTTATTAATGATATATTAACATCTGAAGCTTCTTCATAATGGTCGTTTCAAAGTGCCTACCTAGTCAGCCTTGACTAAAAAAAAAACCCTCATAAAAGAATTAGCTTTAAAGGTGCTTTCCTTAGTTAGAATTCAATTTAAAAGGAAAATAAATACCTCAGCATTTAGGATTGTTATAAAAAAAGAAAGAGGGGGCATAACCACCTATATTCTAGGAAATAACTATGGTTTTGTAACATTCTGATTTTATTTGGGCTTATAAAAAAAAGTGTTTCTTCATGGAAAAAAAAGAGAAGGAAGGAGAAGAATATACAAAAAAGAGCAAGAGCTAGAAACATCAAGGATCTTAAGCTAAAAAGGGCAAGAAATTACAAACAAAAAGACATTATCATTTGAAAAAGATATACCTTGAACTTTGAAGAGATGATGTAGCTAAATAAGCACACATTTTCTTTAATCTCTCTTGCATTTTGAATGTTTAATGTTCATTTGTGATGATTATCTAGAAGCTTTAAAGGCAATATGTATTGTTTTGGTAATGCAAATTTATTTGTTTCTAAATACATGTATTATTTTGAGAAATAAATTCAAGATGATTTGAATACATAGTTTGGTGTTGTTATGATCATTATTTATGATGTTAGTTGATTATTGAGATATCAATAATGATGTGTAGGAGTTTACTTTAGTTATTTAAATTTGATTTTGATTGCATGAGATTTACTAAAACTATAAATATCAGCTAGTTTTCTAGATAAATTATTGGTTTTTAGCAAACTATATCATTCTTGAATTAATTAAAAATAGATTTAGTTCAAGACAACAATGTTAAAGTTGGAGAAATATCCTTTTGAGGTTATGTGTTGAAAATAAATTTTGTAGCATTGTTTACTTTTTTTATTTCCTTGAGTTTTTTTATAGTTCAAACAAGTTGTATTGAACATGTTTGAGCTATGGTTGTAGAGTTTAGATCACTAGAATTTTAGTTATTTTCTGGGTTTTTAAAAAAATATATATTAAAATCATAGATGAATAAGAGATTTTAAAATAAAAAAAGAATAGGTTGTAAAAAAAGGCTTAATTGAAATAAATTTAAGTTTACAAGTCAATTAGGTTAAAATTAGAAGAATTAATTAAAGACTTAATTAAACTTTTAATAGGTTTAATTGACATAATCAGAGGTTTAAATGAAGAAAAATTAAGTTTGAAAATCAAACCGGTATAAATTAAAAAAATTAATTAAGTTTAAGGATTTAATCAAGCTTTTAATGAGCTTAATTGATTTAATTGCAAAAAACAAAAGGTTTGAAGGCCAATTAGATATTTTAATTTTTTTTAAATCAAAAAAGATTTTGACTTAAATGACTAGATTTCATTAGGTTAACTCTTATTTTATTTGATTTAAAATCTAGACTAAATAAAAAATCTAATTTGGAGCATTCAAGATACCCCCAAGCCAAGCTAAGATTGGTAACACTATTAAAAAAAAAATTCTTGTGCGCTGAAATTATTAAAATATTTTTCTTAATTAAAACTTGCAAAAAAGTTTCTGATGGGAAAAATATATTAACAAGAAAAACAAGAACCATGCCAGCAAATTATTTTATTTTACTATTCTTAAAACAATAATGCCATGTTATTGAATAATTTTAAAAGAAAATTGTCAAGATATTTTAATTTGTTTTATTTTTAAGTTTCCTAAATCTTTAATTAATATTAACAATTCTTTTTAACATTTAGCACATATAATTCTCTAAGTTTTTTTTATTAAACATACCTATCAAGTTTTATATTAAAAATTAAAGTTTTTAAAAGTACGCAGACACCCTCACATTCATCTTCTTCATCCTTTACGGCCTTTAAATCTCTTTTTTATCCAACTTTTAGTCGAACGCGAGCCAGCCAGGAAATGCGTGTACACGCTAGAAAATTAGTTATTCAGTAAAGAATTAGAAAGCAACACGACGAAAATCCTAAGACTAGTACGCTTCGAAAAACATCAAAAAACAAATATTTGACCAAATCAAATCATCAAAATTCAAACACGTGTCGAAAAGATCTTAGCAGCATGTTATCTCATGAAGGTGCTGGTAGAAGCATGTTTGAACGCGACAGAAAATCCTAGAGCATGCACATGCTTTAAAGAAATCAACCAAGGACGTGCTGTCATAGTCATATCATCATTCGTACGCATTTCCCAGAGAATTTCAGCAAGCAAATATTTATAAAACAACCATCAAATTACGAAGAAGAACCAAATCCCATTGGAAGATTTTGCTCATGCAGGGCGGCGCTGCTCCATCAAAAGCCCCCCTTTGCGTTTCCCAGGAAATAGAAATGAGAGAAAAATCCCAAGCAAGAAACATGTATTAAAACAAACATATAATCCAACAAGCAAGATAGCAACTACAAGAGCCACCTTATTAGAGCTCGCAAGCTATTAAATATTACATTCTTAATAGAAACACATTTGATATAATCTTTTGATCTCGTAAGCAAGGACATTTCATATCTTACAGGCGAAAGAAAGACCCTCTTTTGTCAGCACGTCCACATTCTCAACAGGAGGCTGGACCCTAGCAACCTTGGCAATTGCTTTATTCTCATCGGGAGTTCCACCCTCCAGAAAAACTCCGACAACCTTCCCATCTTTGATCCAGTATGATCCAAACTTTGGCTTGGGTGATGCTGGATCATTGTCTCCAAACAGCACGGCATCACCAACATTGTCACCGTAGAATTGCCAGGACAGATCAAAGGAACGAGAATAGAAGAATGGAAGGTAATCATATACATCAATTGTCTTCCCCTCTTCATTTGACTTAATGGCCTGCCAAAAAGATAGACGAAAAGACAAAAATAAAAAAGAGCAAATACATCAGATCCAATAGATGGAAACTTCGCATAGCCAAGGATACTGTTTACTGCAAAAATATCCCTGAAAACCCTTCATGTTGATATCTCCAGTAGGATTGTAAAATAGGATATAAAAGCGCCATTTGCAGAAATGGATCTGGAAAAATTGAGCTCACTTGGGTTAGAGGAAGACGAAACCACAAAAGCAAGAAAACTGCCTACCTTCACAGCCTGCTCAGCTGATTTACGGGCATGATCAACATGTTCAACTCTTCTGATATCATTGTACAACTTCAAAGGAAATGTGGCGACATCACCAACAGCATATACATCAGAAATACTAGTTTTGAAAAACGCATCAGTCTGCAATTAAGCAAGTTGTAGAACATGTTAATAACAGATTCTAGGTTCTAGTCATTACTTTGGGATAAAACACACACACACCCAACCCGCACATACACCATCCCCCTCAACAGATCAATATTCAAGGGCAAGCTGAGATACTGCTGCTGTTGTACTTAATATATCAGAATATTTCACCACTAATCCTAACAATTAACATAATATGATGGTAGCATTGATGATAATGTTCTGCTGTTGTACTTAATATATCAGAATAGTTCACCCCCAATCCTAACATACTATGATAATGGCATTGATGTGATGTCAAAAGTCATCACTGACCTTTATTCCACCTTTCTCTTCTTCAACCTGCCCTTTAAATAGTGTTGTAAGAGGCCTTCCACCAACTCCAACAACAACAAGGTCAGCTTCTAGCACCCTACCATCCTTTAGTTTCACTTCCTTTACCTGTAAGAACACAAAACAAACTTCAACCAATGATACTTTCATTCCCATCAATATGCAATCTCCAGCCTTTTCAGATGGTCTGTTAAATCCTCACCTCTCCATTTGAATCAGCATTGAACCCAACAGCAACTGTTCCCTTAATGATCTTGACTCCTTTGTTAGCATAATAACCCTCATAGAAGGCAGCTATACCAGCAGTAAAAAGGCGAGGCACTGCACGGACATTGTCTATGTTAGGATTTTGGAGAAACTACTGTAAGATATCGAGCAAGTGAGATGGATTTTCATTTATTTTTAACAAATATTAAAAAAGGAGTCCACTTACTGCACCATGGTTCGGGATAAACCATTGTAACATCAATGTTGTTGATTCTTAAAGCCGCACTAAGTTCAAGACCAATGTATCCTCCTCCAACAATTACAGCCTTTCCATTCTTCTTTCCTTTAATTGCTTCTACAAGTTTGTCAGCATCATCAATTTCTCTCAAGTAGAGAATATTTTTGGCATCAGCTCCTTGGACACCAAAATCTGTCAGCTTAATGACCTGTATCAGAGAAATAAATAAATCATTGCTCATGGAAAGAAGGCCTAAAGGAGGATGCTTGATCAGAAAATTATTTGAACAGTGCTATAAAACTTACTGTGGAACCAGTTGCGATAATCAAAATATGATACTCGAATATTTCTCCAGCAGCACTAACAAGTGTCTTGGAAGCAAGATCTGCTTTCACTATTTCTGTGCTAAGGATCAACTCAATCCCTGCAGGCATTAGATCCATATGATAGTGTTACCTCATCCATTCTCCTTATTTTTACAGCAATAACAGACTTCTCTCTTGTGCCTTATAATTTCTCATACATTATATGAAAGGTGAAGAATGGACTCCAGGGGGAAATTAAAGCAGCACTCACCTCTCTCTTTGTACCACTCAGGAAGTAATCTCTCCCCTCCACTTCCAACACAGACATGGAATCCTGGAAGTCTTGCAGTTCCTACATGAAACAAGTTTTCATGGTGAACAAAGCTGTCTTGAGTAGAAATGGAAAAGAAACCAAGTTTGATGTCAATAAAATCCTGTCAAAGAAGAGTACAACAAAATAAACCCGCATTCAAAAACAATTGTTTGTGGTATTAACAAGATTACCCTCAGGAAAAAGATAAGCCTTGCTCAGTGCAGGACGTTCATAAGGAGCCACCTGTAGAAATCGCAGAAATACAAGTTTACTGTAGGACACCCTAGAAGAGGTACTAGAAACAGCATATTAAGCAGGAAGAAAGCAGATACAAAACTACAACCATGTGTCTATATTAAAGGATCCCAATATTTCAATAGTTTCATGAACTTTACTACATTGTATAAGACTACATCACAGTGAAACCATGACCAAAACACATGCTCATAAAATAAAAAAAAGCATACTGTTCACAAGATAAACTTTATCCATCTACTCTAATTAACCGCAGCATAACCAAAAAATCATTGATTAGCATCCTGTGAGAACACAAAACCAAGAATGTGAACAAGTGTTGTTTGCAGGATCAACTTCATTTATATAAAGTGCCATTTAATTAATTAAAATTCTTACTCATCAAATTTCTCTGAAACCCTTTTATTTATTTCATTTTAGTCATAATTTGAAAAAGAAAATTCAGCCCTGTAAATTACAACACCAAGTTCTGAAGTTTTATCAAAGAAGAACCAAGGTGCATTTTCAAAAGTTACCACATCTTCATCATTGTAATAAACACGAAACAAGCTCTGGGTATACCGATATCATTAAAGCTCTGTTTTAAATAATGAGTATAAGTCCACAAAATAAACTGGTAGAAACACTGATAAGAACATGCAGACAAACTTTATCATTCGAACCAATCTTGCTCTTGCAGGAGTAACAAAACACATGATATGACTTTACGAACAATGATATGAAACTTATTTGACATGTGGTCAAAAGAAAAGGCTTACCGCCTCCTTGGAGATGATTGCAAGCTCACCGGGCTTCACCCCCTGCTTGCAAAACTCTCTAGCGGCGTATCCCTACAATGTGGAGTAAAAATTCAGGCAAAAAAAGGTCGTCAATTACCATGCTCGAAAAAAAGAAGAACATGTGAAAGAAAACAAAAGGCAATAAGCCTTAACTCCTTTCTGTCAAACCATCAAAGAGGGGAAACTGATTGGGCAATTATATTATGCTTCAATTAAGCAAGTTAAGCAGACAAAAACCAACAGAATCTTTCTAGTTGAATCAAAAAACAATATTAACGAAAACAACAACAGCAAAATGTTTTCCTCAGCTAGGTTTTGCCTTAATGTCTTAACCTAATCTTTGCTTCCTTTATAATTCACTAAGCGAACAGTCCATCGTTTCTTACTATTTATTTCATTCATCTAATAATATTAAAAAAAGAAAGTATGCTCTCTGAAAACGACCGGTGATCAAATTAAAGAAATAAAGAGTAAAAAATTTTAGATCTGTAAAAAAGAAGAAATTAAAAAAATACATCAACTACACATCTTGGATCGAGATTCAAAAACAGAAACACATGCTAGAAGTAATCATATAAAAAAAGAAGGAATGTCAATCAAGAAAGACTCACAGCAGATACACCACCGCCGATGATCACATACTTGAAGCTCTTCTCCGCCATTGATATTGTTATTGATTTTCTCCTTCTCTTTCTGAATACGTTGCGACTATTTCTGTGCTTCCTTCTTATCTTCTTACAGAAGAATTGCTATGTGGAACCGCGAGAAATGGTTGTGTGACTGGTGAGGTTTTTAAGCTTTTTTTATTGTCTTGTTTAGAATTTTTTATTTTATTTCTTTTTTTAGTAAAAGGTGTTCCGCCACATTGCAGGCCTAACACCGTTAACAAATGTCGACCGTCCACTTGCCACGACAGCATTGAATCCCGTCCACTAGTCTTTTTTGTATCTTTTTACCTCCTCGAATTAAATTAATTTAACAATAAGCCAAGATCCGACGCCAATTCTTTGCATCGCTAGACACATTAATAATTATTATTTTATTTTTTAAAAAAAAAAACAACGATAACCTCCTTGATACTAGGTAATTCAATTTTTTTTTTTACAAGAATTATTAATTATTATTAGAGTGATCAATAACAAATCTATCTTTTTAGCTTTTTTAAGTACGATAAAAAAAATAAATTATTATTAAAGAATATTTAAATTGACATCTAAGCACGTTTTTACTTTTTAATTTTTAAAATATAATAGAATAACTTATACTTAAAATAAATTTTCTTTAACTAAGGTATAAGGATTTTTTGTATTTTAATCTTGGTTTTCTTGAGAACAATTTAATTTTTTAATAAATTTAAATTATAATTTAAAAAATTAATTAATGCATATATTGTAATACCATTATGTAAAACACCTCTGTGTTAGTCAAATAAAATATAAAAAGATGTTTAATAGCCAAACATTAACTTCCAAATTAGGGTTTGAATCATCTTAATAATCCTTTTATCCATAAATAGCACGAATAGTGGACAAACCATTTTTCTAGTATTGATAATTTTTTTTTCTTGATTTTTGAGTCCAAACTATCAAATTTTTACACCATTCTTCAAATTGTGTTGCTTTCATATTTTGTATATATTCTTTTTAATATTATTTATTTTATTTAAAATAATTTATAAAATAATTTTTTTTAATTTTATCATCCTTCAATGTTTTTCACTTGTCAGAATTGGTCTCCATTCAATTTAGAAGCTATTTTTTAAGCGGTTGTAGTTGCATTTTAATTACACCATGATTTTCAGCTTTTTGGTAATGAAAAAAAAATTATTGTTCATGGATCCCATATTAATTTTGCCTCCGAAACACAGGTGCTAAAAAAATAAGAAATTCCTGCTTTTTGTATAATGTGCATGCTAATTGTATTGTTCAGTGAACGTGCAATTAGCATGAACAATGTAGATTCAATCAGACCAGTTCCGAACGAATCTTGTCCGATTTAAAGTTAATATATATTGAACTGGATCTAACCCAGTAAAATAAAAAATATATATATTTAATTTTTTAATTATATTTTATTTGAAAAATCAGTGTTTAACGTTATTCAATAACATTATATAAATTAAAAAAAATATTTAATGACGTAGCATTTGCAGAATTTCATCGCAATTCTAATTTTGTTCCTAATTATATTTTACTTTATGTTATTGCGTGTTTAAAAAAAATTATAATCTTTGTCAGATATATTTCATATGTGATGAAATTATAGATAATTTAATAGAACAATAAAAAATATTTTATATAAAGTATTATTTATTTCATGATATAATAACAATACTTAAATTTACCAAATTTAAATTAAAAACCATCAATATTAATATATATATATATTTAAATTATTTTATAACCTCAATTTTAAAAGTATTATTAACCAAACATATTAAATTATTTTTTGTTTAACCGTAATTTTAACTATAGTTTTAAACAAACATACATAAATATCAAATCAACCTCAATTAAAAGTACTTTTTATAAAATAACTTTTTTCAAACCATAACCACAACAACTACCATAATATCAAACACACTAACAATCCTTTTATTTGATTGCTTTTTTTGTTTTTAAATATTTTTTAATTATTGTTTTTTTCAATTTCATCCCTCGATATTTTATTTCAAAATTTTTCCTTACTTTTTTTTATTGCTATTTGTTTTACTATGGTAATTTTTTTAGATTGAAATATTTTTTATTTCATTCTTAATATTAAATCAGTTGAGAATTTAGCTTCTTTGATGAGTTTAGATATAGAATTTTACAAGTTATGGGTTTGAAAAATTAACTCTTGTTTAAAACTATTTTTTTTTATACTAGTGTATTTTTAGTTTTATTATTTAATATTTATTTATCTATTTTTTTAAATTTCATCAACAATTCTTTTATAACCCTTCCATGTAGTTTGAAGTTTAATTTAACCCAAAGTCGATTAAAATCTAACTAGGGCCTAACTAAGAAGAGAATAAAGGAAGAAGAAAGAAAGTCATAGATTGTTCAATCATGTTAGTTTACTGTGGTTGTGTTAATTACCCAGGTCGTAAATGTCGTTGTTAACTTGGATCAGTAATGTATTGCTATTTTTTCATTTCATTTTGTAATTTTTTTTCTTACAATCGAATCCTTCGATAGCCTATTATTTAACATTTAAGCAAAAGCCATGTAAACGTTAACATGATGACATCGTAAATTGTTTTTTAACAAGTTCACTTTGGCATGTTAGGTTAAATAAGACACCAATTTTCTTTATATTTATTAATGTCTATAGTGATCAATTAATTTGATATATTACATTGGTTAAGTTTTTTATTATCATTTCAAATATCTTATAACATGAAAAAAATGGTGCTCACATATTTTTTTATATAATAGTTGGTTTTTTTATTTGGCCTACAGTGAATTGCGAGCACTAGATTGAGTAAATTACTACACTTATATTACTAGGCAAACATCATAATGAATAAATGAAACCCATTTTTTTTTCCTTTTATATTTTTTTTGTTGGATTACATCTTGGATGTGTAATTTGAAAAATATTTAAGATAAAGATGTTTTACAATAATAAATAATTCATCATGTCTTGCTAAGAACTGGAAAATATATATATATATAAAAAAAAAATTTCCATTCATGATGAAGACAAGGAACTAGTTTTCAAGGTTGAAGATTCCCTGCTAGATTTAAGATCATTTGACTTATGTTTGGTTGGATTATTTCTCATTGATTAAGGGATCAACTATAATGCCATGAGAAATATCGTACGTCAAAATCCACACAGCATCGGCTGACGATTTTTTCTTGTTGAATTGGTTGGAGTCGCCACCTAGTAATTTACTGAAGGCTAATAGGAAACCGGATGTATTGGTCTTGTCCGAGATTCACAGGTAAAGAACTGGTTGTAGTTAGGGAATGTATTAACACCTCTAACGCACCCGGATGTATCTTTCACACATCAAAGATAAGCTGCTTTATGACTTTGATGTGTGAAAGAAGTTTTAATAATTATCTTTTCATCGGATATTAGAAATACAACTTACGTATAAGTTCATAAATCTTGACCGTGATCGAATAAAAATATTAAATTCTTCTTTATTCTTTACAATTTTATAATAAAACACATTCATAAAAAAAATACGAACCACACATTCACTTTCATTATACGTTCCTTTTCTTTTCTTTTTTTGTTACATCCACAATACAAATTATACAATTTCAAAAAATAACTAAACAAACATTACATTAAACACTTTAAAAATTACAGAATAACCCCTCAAAACTCCATAACATTGCTGGGAAGCCCTTTTGGGATAGCATGAACAATGCACACGAACAATGACGGTGCGTGAACAGTGCACGCGAACATTGATGGCATGAATCACTGGAAAAATCATTGCTGCAAGAATCACCGAAAAAATGGGTTAGTCTAACTCTGTTTCTTCTCCCTTTCCCCTCCCTTATCGACAATCCAAAAAAAACATGTTTTTAATATATTTGCATCGTTTTTAGCATTTTCAAAGTCGTCTAAAAAAAACTTAAATTTTCAAAGGTTTTTTGAACGCGTTCAACTTTTAACGCCTTATTTTTTTGTAAATTTTGATTTTTTTCTTAATTTTTTTAAAAATGAGCAATATCAACGTCGATTCAATGAAAAAAATCAATGATTTTAAAAATAATGTGTTAAAAATTAAATGTGTTTGAAAGACCTTTGAAAATTTAAATTCTTTTTAAACGACGCTGAAAATGCTAAAAATGATTCAAATGTATTAAAAATATTTTTTTTATTTTTGATATTTTTTTTTTGAATTTTTCTAAAACATTATCAATACATAGGTCAAAAATTGGGTAGCAACAAGGAATAAGGTTGTTAGTCTATGGCATCTTGGTAGAGGAATGTATATACAAGAACTTAACTCGGGTTAATGTTTATTTTAATTTTTCCACAATGTAGATATTAAGAGAGTTTTAAAAGGGGCTCCTTAGACCTTATACCTTTGATAAACAACTTCTGTTATTGCATTAATTGAAGGAAGGTAATGTCTCTAACCAAATTAAAATTAATCACGTAGAATTCTAGGTTCAAATACATACATAACCTCTATATGGGTTATATATCCGTTAGGATTGGTAAACAACCAAGTAGCTTCATAGCGTATTTATAGATTGTGATATGAATAATGACAGTGGCATTAAAAGGATTTAAGTTTCTATTGATATTTGTCAGCTCTTAAAGAGATAGAAGAAAATATAGGTGGATGAAGAGTCTTGGTTTATTATTTGATTCAAATATGAATGATTGCCAACTTTCTATTTCATTTATGGCATGCTATGGTAAGTTAATAGATTTTATTAGAAATTATTTCGCCTGTAATAAAAAGAGATAAAAAGAAAAGGAACCCTCTAACATTATTGCTTTTAATTGAGTTCACTTTAACATTATTGATTTTAAGACACCATTTAAATCCCTCGTAGAAAGTGTTGTATCTCTAGCAACCGTAAACTTACCCCTTTATGTATTTGAATTTGTGGTATTCATTCATTTATATAAGCACTAACATAACAAGTTGCAGCTTTGGGCACTGAGGTGTGTTTTTATTAGGTATGCTAATCAAAAAATGTGTTTTTGTTATCATCCTCTAAATAAAAAAAAATATATACCACACTGGATGTTTTTTATTTCATGAAGACTTAATGTATTTTTCTACGTTTGAATTTCAAGAGAGTATCAGGATGAACCTCAAACTCTAAACTATAAAGTCTATATGTTTATAAATGTTTCACCTTATAATTAAGATGAGAGTATGGTGGATACAAGTATGAATATGGATCTATATACAGATATGAATGATGATAATGACTCACGAAGTGGTAATCAAAATATGAGTTTCATGAAGACTAGTATTGATAACTTTCAAGTTGAGTTGATCTACCAAGAAAGGGATTAAAGTGATATACCAAACTAATTTTCTGTCAAATTTGCTCTTGTAACTAAGCTAGTTGAAACACTACCACAACATCAAACCAGAGGTATTCTTAAACCTACATGTGAACTTGAACTTTCAAGTAGAGTCATTATGTGTTTGACCATTGTTTGATTGAATCAAATATGTTATTTGTCAATTAATTATCTATTGTATCTATTTCTAACAGTATGTAGGAAGCCTTAACCGCTTCAAGATGGAAATCAGCCATGAATGAAAAGATAAAATTGTTGTTAAAAAATAAGATATGGGAGCTAGTTAATTATCTAAGCCAGTTAGGTATTGGTGGATCTTTATTATAAAATATAAAGCAAATGGTACAATAAAATATTTTAAAGAAAAACTAATGGCAAAAGGGCACACTCAAACCTATGGGATGATTTATACAGAAATAGTTGCAAAAATCAACACAGTCCAAGCCTTATTATCTCTAGCCGCAAACTTAGATTGGTCATTACAGTGGTTTGATGTGAAGAACACTTTCCTACATTCCAAGTTGTCCAAAGAAGTCTACATAAATCTCCCACTATGATACATGATATTAGAAATACATAGTCAAAAGGTGTGCAAATTAAAAAAATCATTATATGGATTGAAGCAATCTCTAAAAAAATGGTTTATAAGAATCACAAAATCTATGATAGATGGCTACCACCAAAGTAATTTAAATCACACATTATTTCTGAAAAGAAAACAAGATAAGATCACGACACTAATTATATATGTAGATAACATGATGATTACGGGAAATGATCCTGAGACGAGAAAAAATTTACAAAATTTCTTGTCCAGAGAATTTGAAATGAAGGATCTTAGCTCCTTGAAATATTTCTTTAAAATCAAATTGTTTAGATCTAAAACGGGTATCTTTCTTTATCAAAGAAAATACATCTTAGATTTGTTATAAAAGACCAGTATGTTAACATGTCAACCAGTTGATACACTAGTGGAAGAAAGCTTGAAATTATATGTTGATTTTAATTAGATAGCAATTGATAAAAGCAATTACCAAAGACTTGTAGGAAGATTGATGTACTTAACGCACACAAGGCTAGATCTTGCGTATGCATTGATTACTGAGTATTATTAGTCAATTTATGCATAATCCTAAAAGGCAACATATGAATGTAGTTATTCAAATTTTGAGGTATTTGAAAGCTACTTTTAAAACAGAAATATTATTCATAAAAAATACATATCGTCGAAATAGAGATATATATATTAATGTTGACTAGGCTAGATCAATAGATGATAGGCGATCTATTATAGGGTTTTTTACCTATGTGGGTGGCAATCTTGTTAAATGGAGAAGTAAAAAAAAAATGCAGGAACATGTTCTAGCACTAAAGCTGAATGCAAAGGTATATCTCTTGAAATTTATGAAGCATTATGGCTAAGACTTCTCTTAATTTGGCTTATTCTCTTGAGCAACCCATTTGATTATATTATGACAATAAAATAGCATAAGATATTGTTTATAATTTAGTTTAATATGATTGTACCAAGCATATAGAGATAAATAGATTCTTCATCAAAGAAAAGTTGGATGGAAAAATTGTGGAGTTATCAAAAATTCATATCAATGATCAATTGATTGATATCCTAACCAAAATAGTTTCAAAACAAATCTTTTTAAAGTTTTTGGATAAGTTGGGCACACGTTATATCCATGTACTAACATGAGAGGGATTGTAGAAATATTATGATTCTTTCTTTTTATATTTGATTCATTCCTTATGGTATTCCTTAACTTGCCCTTTTTAGACACATGTTTAAAGTTTTTTATTTAAATTTTGTTTAGGTAGGAGGTGTAATCAATTTGTGAGCCCATTCACTCTAAGACATTATTAGAGTTTTTTTTTGCAATGAAACTTAATAAATAAATTCTTTGTTTTTTTTAAAAAAAAGATAATTATTTTAAATGATAACTTCAAAGATTGAATTTAAAAAATTGAGAAAGGAAGTAAAATTTATTGATGATTAGATCGATCCAATTGCAAAGAGTAACGTATCTTTGTTTTAAACAGATAGGAGAGCAATATGTTTTCATTTTCAAACAAGAAGAGAAAAAAGAAGATGATGAAAAGTTACATGAGAGGGATACAACTACATTTTAGGGATATGAACCTAGACAGATGCTCTCACTTAATTCATTCTCACGTCCCTGTTCTTTGGGAGTCGTATGCTTCCTTTCAATATATATATATATATGGAAAGTTCTAAAGCCACCAAAGGAGGCATGGGTTCACATTGCCGAGGATTATTCCGTTCACATTGTGATTGAACTGCCGTTTGGGATTTTGAACGACGGAAAGGTGAAGTTGTTAGTTAGCGTATGTGGACTTTGACTCCTAGAATTGTGATGGAATTTTGGAGAAGGCTCGTTCCCCGCAGATACGATAGAAGATAATGTTGACGTCGGTTTCGAAGAAGACGTCATTGGTGATGACTGGTTACCAAGCAATTGACCTCTTTCTCGCATTCATTATTTGTCCCGTGGAATTGGGAAACATATTAGCGTCAAGATTTACAGTTTCCATATCATAATTTCTATTTTATACTCTCATTAAAACGCGTAAGAAAATCAATAAAATAATTTAAAATAGTTACAAGATTATTATTATAATTCAATTAAAATAGTCTTACATATTAAATATTATATTTAAAAAAAAACTTAATATTAAAAGATAAAATTTAAAAAAAACTAAGCTTTAAATTTTTAAAAAATATCAAATATTTTAAGGATCAAAGTGAAAATGATGGTGGCATTTTACTATTCATTTTTGAAAGACCATGTGATTATTAAATATGTTTTATTGTACTTTAGATTATAAAATTATTTGATAATATATTATTTTATTGTCTCAATTGAAATTATTTAAGGATGTAATTTAAATTTAATATTTAAGAAAATTAAATGTAACCACAGGTTATTGATGCAATTTAAATTAGTAAAGATTGTACCTTTTAATTTTAGAGACTTATATTACTACATGCTTCACTTCTCTTTTGTCTACTCTCTTGCACGGTATTATAACTTGTCTTTTATAGGAGTTAGAGTTTTCTACATGCACTTGATGATGTTAGTGGTAGAGCCAATGGTTGTTCCATAGGAAGTGGGCATCTTAAGCCTAATTGTTAGGGCAATGAGCAAACTAAGCACTTAAGAGGATTTGTCACCATCTTTGAGTCGTACATGATGCCAAGGTTTCTCCTAACCTAATAAAGGAATTTATGTCTAGACATGGAAGACTTAAACAAGATGTGTGGTCTCCGAAGCCTTCGAGAATGGGTTACTAGTCCCTGCCTTGTGATTTTTTTTTTTATTAACGTGGGTGTCCGGGCCAGGTTTCGCGCACCACGACTAATCCCAAGTGGTAAGGACTTGGGATCAAGGGGTTTGCTCCCTCTGTGGTCTCAGGTTCGAGTCCTTGGTTGCTCATATGATGGCCACTGGAGGCTTNTATGTCTAGACATGGAAGACTTAGACAAGATGTGTGGTCTCCGAAGCCTTCGAGAATGGGTTACTAGTCCCTGCCTTGTGATTTTATACACAAGGGTGGTGGAATCCTCTAAGCCCAATCTTGATCTTAGACTTAGCTAGACTCATGTCTAGTAAACTAGGCCCAGGTTGTTAAGCTCATGTCCATCAATAATATAACGATAATGATAATAGGATAATATATCCATCAACAATATATACATTTTTTAATATGATATTTTAATAAATATATTATTTTAATCATTTTCACCTTTAAATACTTCTTTATATTCATGTTTTTTCACAAATGTTTTTTTATTACTTTTTGATAAAAAAATCATTAAACCATAGTTATTAAAGCTAGCTCAAGCCATGACTTGGTTTAAAATGTAAATCACTAAATGATCAGGTGAGTTATTAGGTGATAGGGTTAACTTAGGTAATCATAATTATCCAAAATAGAAATTTTAGTTTTTTAAAAAGATTCTTGGTTTCGATCTAATTGGATTTGGATTAAGTTTGATTGAATCAATCAAATTACAGGTTAATTTATTAGGTTAATATGAAAAACTAAAATAAAACCCAGTTTGAGTCAAGTTTTAGGTTGTTTGGTCAACTTATTGAGCTAGGTTCAATGATTATGTGTTAAACTACTAAAAAAAATTAAAAATAAAATAAAATTAAAAACTCTAAAAATAAAATTTTAAAATAAATTAAAAACATAGAAAAATTATATAAAAATATAAACACAACATGTTAAAAAAATTCAAATAACCATAAAAAAAAACTAATGAAAAGCTTGAAAAACTCATGTCCTATAAAACTTACTCATTATCATAGATATTTTTTATATTTACAAGGCTTTATGGACATTTTTTTCTTCAATTTGTTTAGGTTTTACTAGTTTTATTCTTCTGATTTTTTCAAAAAAAATTGTTTCCAAGAAAGTTATGGGCTTTTGAAAACCCTTTAAATTGAATTTAATTTCAATAATTAAATTCTTGTATTTAGAATCTGTATATTGATTTGAATTCCACATATAATTCAAATTAATAAAAATAATTTAGCAAAATTAAGTCAGAGTGAGACCCTTTGATTTGTTACAATAATTTTAAATAAAAAAATATTAGTCCAAAAATACCTTTTTATTTTCTTTGAAAGCCAACATTTCTTTATGTTCTCTTTCCTTTTAGCAAACCTATATAAATATTATATTTCTTCATTAATCTTTAATATTTTCAAACCAACCATCCATATCTTTCCTCGTGCCAAGCTTTCAAAACTCTCCTTTGCATTTGAATTCATGCATTATTAAACAAAGAAGTAAACTTGCTCTAACCAAATGTAAGAACCCATCAACAATAATGATGGTAGCAGTAAACCTTCAATTTCAACCTTTAAAGAAGAGAATAAAAGAAAAATGAAGGGATTGAAGATAGTCTATGGAAACAAATAAAAAAATTCTATGATGTTTATTTGTTTTTTTACAGGGCCATTGATAAGTTTTATCGACACTATTGTTATGGATCAAAGAAGCTCTTTTAAGCTTCTTTCTCTATATAGATAACTATTTAATTATTATTTTTTAATTTTTATCATTAAATGAATTAGGAGTGAATTATAGATCAAGTTAATGTAATTATGTGTGTTTTGGGGTGGATAGGCCCGGGGACAGTAACTTGTAATTATACAAGTTATGTGTTTATATGTCTTTACTTCAAATGTGATTGTCATTTCTCCTACCATATAGGGTTGGTTGTTGATTTCTTTTGAAAGGTTTTCTTGATTTTTTTTTTTACTTTTTTGAGTTGTCATTTATGGATGTCGTTGCTAAATTTATAGGGGGAAAAGGGTACAACATTAAATATCTACACTTTTCTTTATCTAGTTGATTTATGGCTTCTTGTTGCTCCTATTTACAAGATTTTTGGGATATAGGCGCTGACTAATAATAAAGAACTAGTAAAAAAATTATTTATTAATTCTACAATATGAACTTGAATATAAGGTTTTTATTATTATTATTAATTTTGGCATTTGATCATCTTATAATCTTTACCTTTTAACAAATAGAAACACAAGATAGAAAAAAAATATAATTTCCCAATAACTAATACATTTCTTTTCTTGATCTTTCATTTTATTATGAAAAGGTAGTTCCTTATAATATTTGTTGCAATGTTAAATTATTGATTAAAAATGTGTGCTATCCAATTCTGAATTAAAAACAAAATAGTCAATTTTAATTCAATTTCACATGTATTTCAAACAATATAATTGAATTCAATTACATAGTTTAATATTTTATTTCAAATATAAAAATTACAGTAGTTATCAATTGAATTCAAGTCACACGTGGAATTGAATTCAATTTCATGATTCCAAACAAATTGTTAATGATTTTATGTTTATGGGTTTATTATGGTGTTTTCAACTTGTTCTATGTTTTTTATTTTTTTCATTTTAAGGGGCATTTTCATTTATAAAAATGATGAAAAATTATACATAAGAAAATATGAACATATATATATATATATGTAATAGAAAAATTAATAAGAGGGGGAAATCTAGGGATGGTAATGAGAATTTCTTGATATTCATATCATATTTTTATAATTCATCGGAACTATTTATCAAGTTTTAGATATCCACTATTATTTAGAATTCAATAAAAAAATAATATATATATATGTGTGTGTGTGTGTTTTATAAATACATCTATATAATATAAATATATATTTTAGATTAAATTCAACCAAGTTTTAAATCAGATTTAATAATATTTATATTTTATTAATTATTTATTACATAAATTAACTATTTAAAAATACTTATTTATTAAAGTTAAAAATATTTTAAATCAAATTAAGTTGAGTTAATTTAATTCAAGTTAAGTTAGCATCGTAAGATTAACAAGATTAGATTATGATCTAGAAGGGTTGAATGGGTCAATGACGTGAGAAGCTGCCTAATATGGTCTTTTAGATCTCATGGAATTTACAAGCAATTTTCATTACCTCAGGTCACGTCTGGACCGTAAATTTCAACGCGGTCCTAGTTTACAACTTAGGATCCATACCAGCAACATAAAACACGAGAACCTGATTTCGACAAATTTATTGAAATGTCTCTCTGTTCAGAGTACTCCCTCGGCCGTCAAATTGACGTCTCATGCCATAAATGACAACTTGACAACAATAGTCTCGAATTTACATCTATAGATACACGATACAACGGGGAAGCAGAGGCGACGTTTAGAACAACTCAAACTCAAGGAGCTCTCCTGTAGCTTTACACTCCAAATACTGGATATTCTTTCCATGCTTTGAAACCCCCAAATCATACAGTTCCGGTACCTCAGGGGGGATGGCACAGCGTATGAGTGCCCAATTCAAGCCCTCAAAGAAAGGGTGTTGCTTGATCTCAGTAGCCCCTTTGTGTGTTCCCAACCTATTCTCCGGCTCTTTGACTAGCAGTTCCCTGATAAGATCTCTAGCCTGAAAACTAACAAGTGGGCTATCAGGGAACTTGAGGCTCTCTGACACCACATTGGCTAGCGTTTCTTCATTTCCAGAACCCTTAAAAGGTGTTATGCCATACAGAAGCTCGTAAAGAAAAACACCAAAAGTCCACCAATCAACGGCAGCTCCATGGCCCTCTCCTTTGATAATCTCAGGGGCCAGGTATTCATGGGTCCCAACAAAGGAATTCGAGCGTGCATCAGTGGGCTCAGCCACAAGCTGTGGCAAAGATCTAACCTGGGCAGCAACTTCAGCTTTCAGCCTCCTTGCTTTTGCAGCAGCAGGTAGAAACCTAGGACTGAAGCATGGGACTTGACAGGATGGTTCAATGCATAAAGGCTCGATGCAGCTAGACTCTGTACATGGACCAGACGTCTTTACAGGCTCTGAATCAGTTGAAGATTTCAGGAGAGTTGGACTTACACTGCACCTCAGTGAAAGGTCAAAGTCAGTGAGCATAATATGGCCATCTTCTCGAACAAGAATGTTCTCCGGTTTTAGATCCCGGTAGACAACTCCAAGCATGTGCAAGTACTCCAAAGCAAGAAGAACTTCAGCAACATAAAACCTACAGATGTCACCAGTTAAGATTAGGTATGGGATATGACATGTAATATGAACACCAACAGTAAAAGCTGAAATGTCAACGAAAATAATTCCATTGGATACTTCTCGTAACAGAATTCCAGGGGAAGAATTTTACTTTTGAGCAAAGAGAACAAACTAATGTTTAGCTGCCTAATTGGATTCCATGCAAACCTTTACTGAGCATCAATAACAAGCAGCAGAAGTCGGAAATAGCCCAAGATAGTGCACAAATAAATTTGAGCAACAAATATACCAAACAATGTACATGGCCCTAGATCTAATAAAATTGAAGAAAACACACCAGCATAGCAAGCGATAGGGCTCTCATACTCACCTTTCAAGAAAACTCTACTAGCAGATTTTGAAACACAAAAGGTGATGTAACAGTAAAGACCTTCTAGACAATTCATAGCAATGGTGCTGAATATAAGGAACGAAAGCAACGTTTGACTGAGTGGCAAAGAAGAATGTTAAGCACGTAGAGGTCATTTTGAATGTTGAAGATGTCAAGAAAATGGCATTTGGTGATTTTAGTCCAAGAATGGTGTCTTCTTGCATCTGATACAGCTTTTTATGCATTTCTTAATTAGTATTCATGTTTCAGTTGTGTTTCTTGCATCCCTGTTATGTGTTTTTCACTCTGCAGTGTAATTAGGAACACAACAGTGAAAACAAACGTGAGATATGGACTTTCATAGAGTATCCTACCTGGCTGCTGGTTCAGAAAAACTCCTCACAGGCTGCCTTTGCCTTAGGACATGCAAATCTCCACCAGGGCAATACTCCATAACTAAACATGATAAATTATCTGATGTGAATTGGGCATACAGTGTAGGGAGGAAAGGATGATCCAACATTCTCAATATCTCTCTTTCTGTTTGGGCTCTCGGCATCTTTTTTCGTCTTGCCAAAAATTCATTGTCCATGACCTTTATAGCAAACAGGCAATTTAAACCCAAAAGCTCAGCAAGATAAACAGTCCCTATATCTCCACAACCAAGCTTCTTTATGAGGTTGAAGTGTCTCAAACTTAAGACTCCATGTTGCATCTTAACACGGCTAATAGCTTCCCATCTGAAATCCTTTGACATGTGGGGCCTGTTACCACAACTCAATCTGCTTGCATTGCTCTCATCACTGTTGCTTGTACTAGTGCTATGATCACCAAGGCTACTGTTTGAGCTTTGAGAAAATTCCTCCTTTTGTGTTGATTTTAAATGTTTCTTCACTTTTCCAATGGCTCCATTTCTATTACAGTTGCTTGAAGTGAATTCTGGTTTAGATTTCTTACTGCTTGAGATAACTTCAGCATCAAGACTGGAAGACATGGGACCATGAAAATCTTGGTTGGAATCTTCAGCTACAATATCGAAAGTATGTTGGCATTTCTGACAGACCAGCTGACCAGTGCTTGTAAACAAGCTGTTATTACCTTCACTAGAAATGCAAGCAGAAGAAGTCGCACCCTGCTTTATTTTCTTCTTCACTGAATTCTTGTTCCTTAAAGCTGGTTTAGCTAAACGTGGAGTGTTTCTGGAGAACTTGGTTGCCCTGTTTCCATTGATCGAAGAAGATGCTGAGTGAAACCTGCCTTTACGACCAAGTCTTTGTGCTGGTGCTTTACTTGCTGCCTTGGTTGAAGCGGGAACATCCACATCTAGCTCCAAGGTATTATCAACTGAATGAGATAGAGAAATAGCAGGTGTATGCTTCTGTTTCAGCACCTTCTCCATCTTCAGAGCTTGGTTTTCAGGACGTCTTGATGCAGAAACCATGTCATTTTGCATTGATGCGATCCCAGTACCATTTTGCGAGGTTGGAACAGCAAATCGAGGAGAAGAGCAAACACTTTGTGCTGTTGAATTTAATTCTTGACTTGCAATTTTTCTCGGTGCAATACCATTCCCATTATGCATCTGTGTGGTCAAGATACCATTTTGCATGCTTTGGCCAGCACATCTAGGAGAAGAAAGCGAACTTTGGTTTGGTGATTTTAGTGCTTGAGTTCTGACTTTTTGAGATGCAGAAACAATCTCGTTTTGCCTCGATGAGGTCACAGTAGCATCCTGCATAGCTGGAACAACAAGTCGAGGAGAAGAATTGGCACTTTGGTTAGGTGACTTCAATGCAAGGAACCGAGGAGAAGACTGAGCACTCTGGTTCGATGATTTTATCTTGGGCACCTGAAGTTGCAGAGGCAACTTCTCAGAAACATCTGACTTGATTTCTTCCGGAACCAAAGATATTTCAACTATGGGAAGCCCAGGTCTGCTTGTTTCAACTATTACTGAATTATACAAACTCTTTATCCTTCCAGATTCTGAGAGACCTGGAGAGTTCGCCGACTTTGATGACCTCTTCATAGCAGCCATTTCTGATGCCTTAGAAATGCATAGCTCCCGTAATGCCTGCTTCAGAGACACAGACTCAGAATTTCCAATTGCAGGTGAACGAGGCACACCTACTGTAATCGGTCTTTTCATGGCATTTTTCCTTAAAGGACTTGCACTTGTACCAGCCTGACTCGAAAGACCTAAACCTTTGGATGAGTTTTTAAGACTGATAGTCTCAAAAAGCTGGTTGATATCATCTTCCATAGAATCCTTGTATCCCAGTTTTAACACTGGATGTTTTCGGCCATCACCACCCTCACTTAATCCAGAATAAGATTGATAAGCTCTTTTAGAATGCTCAACTGAATCCAGCTCTTCCCCTGCTTCAACAATTTCACAAGTACCAGGATAAGACCCCATTATGCAAGCCACTTTTACTCCAACAAATTTCTTGTCCCGGTTGAAATATAGCCTCAATGTTTTATACTAATCCATTAGTTGAACATTTAGAAGACCTAAAAATGAGACATATACTTCAGACCTTTGTTTGATTATATAGTTTGAATGGTCTGCTAGCTCCTTTCTCTCACTTCAAACTGCAATATCCAAAGCCCTGATGTTCACCAAAGTTCAAATAACAGAAATTAATCAAAAATGGAATTCCTATAGTACAATCCAATAATTTCCACAACCACAACAAAATGGGGACGCGCAATTCAACAGAATACTGATAAATTCAACTTGCTAAACTATTAGAACTAATTATCGTCCATTTCACCAGATTTCTGAAATTCAATGCTCTCAAATCCACAAGGACGCGTACAATCACTAACAAAGGTGCATTTGAAAAAAATGATGAAGTTACTTTGAGTATTCGATTATTTTTATGTAATAGTTTTTTTTTCTTTTTATTTACTTAGAATAAGATTCAAAGCTCCTCTTCATTGTTCATAATTTCAAATAACAATGATAAATGTGGATCGAGCTAGCTAATATCCAAATTTAGAAAGAAAATGTTCAGCTCCAAGATTATCAAAACTTCAACTTTTTTTTTATTTGATTTTTCAAGAATCAGATTCCATACATAACTGTAAGATCGAAGGCAAAACGAAAAGGCAGGCAAGCAAAGAGAAGAGAAATAATTTACATGTATATGCAATAAATAGAGAGAGAGAGAGAGAGTAGCAGCACAAGCAAAAATGTAAAGAGAGATGGGAGCTAAAATGATGAAAACCTGAGAGAGAGAGAGAGAAATATGGCGATGAGGAATTAGATTTGGGAGCTGAAAACCCTAATAGGATCAGGGTTTGAGCATTTTGGGAAGAAGGCCAGAGGAGGGAGGGGGAGAGAGATTCAGGGAGAGGGAGAGAGGACATATAATTTTACTTGCTGTAATGCTGCTGCTCATGTTCTTTGTTTGGTAGTCATACACTGGCTGTGGAGTGTATGGGCTTTGGCTGGGCTCTGATTATTTTGTAGCGAAGGGTCCCACCATTCCTGCTTGTGGGACTCACGTAAGAGAAAAAATTTGGGGATGCTGATAGATGTAGACGTGTGTCACGATGGAATCGACGACGGACATCAGAGAGAGACTAGCCTCGCTGATTGTATTAAATTAAATATGCATAGACCGATCTACTGTGCTCCTTTTATTTTATTGGATGACAAGGACACTTTTGAAACAATTTGTCTGAACGGTTTATTTATTTATTAAATAATTTTAAATAGACAATTGAACCTGCAGGCACAGAGACCGAAGGGATTTAAGTGTACTACAGTAAATACGTAACATTAACGAAATCCTAAGCTGGACAAGATAATATTATTAATTGTAATAGTATAATTACAGATTTATCTTTTAATCATAAATCTTTCAACTAGATCCTAGGAGCAATGCAGTTTTTCATCGTGATTCAAGCTAAGATTGGTCTGATTACTTCTCTCTTTTTTTCTTACACAATACAATTACTTTGTTACCCCTTAAATAAAAAAATAAAAAAATTTACATTCAAAAGCATTTTAATTTTTTTATTATTCTTTTATAGGAAAATAGCTTAATTACTTTTAAATTCAAAATCTTTTAATATTTGTTATATTTTATCCTTTAATTTTTTAATTAAGCTTTATAGTATTTATTTATTTATTTATTATAAAATTATCTTATTTATATAATTCATGTGGCAAAGGTAAAATTATTTTTGTGGTCTCTTAAATTTTTTAATTATTTTTTTTATTTTTTTATTTTTTATTTTATTTGTTTTGAATTTAACTTCATCATTTTTTTAGTTTTTTTTGTTTGACTAGAATCTTAATATCTTTGTTTATTTTTGTTTTAATGACCATTATTTTATTTTTGTAGTTTTCCTTTTTTT